>VDFB02204038.1:71964-231971 GCA_007258455.2 Sequoia sempervirens | reverse complement strand
TTAGTTGTGGCACCCTTCTTGTGCATGAGGTAGTAAACCCATCAGCCATGGCTACCTTAAAGCCCTTGAAATTTTCAGCTTCCAAATTCATTCTTGTAACTAATCCGTAGTCAATAAAGTTGTGTGTGGCACCGCTATCCACTAGTATGGTCACCTTATGTCCCTTAAGAACACTACAAATTCGAAAGGGGTGGTACCTGGATGTTTTGAGATTGCAACTAGGGTTCCATAGTCTTCTTCCTCGAACCTTCCTTTCTTGCTTGGAGTTTCACTTTCTTCTTCCCATAGTTCTTTATCAGATAATGCCTCTAGATTATGTGCTTGTCCTAGGCGCTTATGTTCTATCTCCCATTTTCCCTTGCATTTAAAATACAATCCTTGCCTTTAGAGCTTTATCATGTCTTCCCAAGTTGGTTGTGTTTGAGAAGGTAATGGCTTGGGTTGCCAACTTCTTTTATAGAGAGTTTGGTTATGTGATTTGGATGGCATATTCTTGGGTTAGCTCTTCTCCTTTGTTGATGTGGTTTCCAATCGTAGGGCCTTTTGAATAGCATCTTGGAGGGTTGTGGGGTCAAAAGCACTCACCAAACCTCAAATTGTCTCTGATAGCCCTTCAATAAATAGGTACATTAGTCTTTTCTCCATAATGCTTGGTACCATGACAAAGACCCTTTGGAATTTGGTAACATAGTCCTCCATAGACCCTTGTTGTAATTGGGTCAATTCCTTGAAGTGCCTCTCGGGGTGTTTTTGGTCAAATCAGTCCATGAGCTTTTGTGTGAACTCATCATATGTTGTTATACTTTGGTGTCCTTGTGTAATAATGCCATGGTGCCACCAATCATGTGCAACCCCTTCTAAATGTAAAATGGCAAACTTGATAGCATCTTCTTTTGTCATGGGACTAAGGGAAAAGCAAGTATCCAATTTTTGAACCCATGAATGTGTCGTAACCTTTCCTGACCCATCAAAGTTGGCGAGAGTCATTTTACTCACCCTTTGACATAAGTCTTTATTTGTTTTTTTGTTTCTCTTTATGCAGGTAGTTCATGATCTTGTATCAAAATATGCCTTAAATGGATATCTCTCTTAATTTCAAGGTCTAAACTCGAGTAAGCTACAGCAATTTCATCAAAGTCGTTGATTTGTGGATTAGTTTCTTCTTCTTCTCTAGTTGGCCCTTCTCTAGGTAGGACAGAGGGTCTTGTTGCCCTAGGTGTTAACCTTAATGGTGATATGTTGTTATTTTCCGAGTGGTTTGATTTTACATCTCTCCCGTTTGTTTGGTTGGGCTTAAGGGCATTGATGGTAATATTCAAGTTTTGTAAGGTTTGGAGGAGCACTTGAGTTGTCCTTTCATTTTGCTCCATGAAGGTTGGGGTTGTTCTTCCATTCTGTTCCATGAAGACCCTCAATTCGTTTCCTACTTGTTCACTCATTTTGTTGCTTTGGGTAGGGTTGCCTTTTTCTGTAAGTTTTCTTCTTTCTCTTTCTAAAGCCCTTTGAGTCCTTTGGCTTAGTGGCATAAACTATCCTTCTTGATCCTCAGGATGGCATGATCAAGGATTTGATACCACTGTAATGTCCCCTATTTGGGATATTCCAAGATTTTGCTCTAAAAGCACAATTTGAATCCAAAATAAGAAAATGTAGTACATTTAAGATTGTAAATTTACCAATTGAAATGCCCTTTATAAGATATAAATCCTAGTTTAGGTCCTCCACACAATACTAGTCACTAGAAATTGATATTAGATCATAGGACATGATAACATATATTTATCACTAATCATTAGTAAACCTCATGATATCCATGTACATTATTCACATCAAAGAAAATTAAGGCAATAGCCATTCCAATGTGGATTCCCATAATAATCTTATTAGGAATTCGTTGAAATGTTTGCAAACCACATTCTCAAGGTTGGCCGCCTTGTACTATGAGAGCATGGAAGGTGGGTTGCCCTTCCATCCCTCAGTCCACCTTGGAGGCGCTCCATCCTCCTTGATCAAGCCTAGGAGCACTCATTCACCTCCTAGCCCACGAGCGTTGCATCTCAGGGTAGCGTGTTTCATAAGAGCATGAAGACTACCTCCCTTCCACCAAGCCCGGGAGCACACATTTGCCTCCCGGCCCACAAGGCTTAACCCCCTATGGGTGGTGTACTTGATGATGGGTTTGTCGGGCCTTCACCTCTCATGAACTCGAAAGGTTGACCAGCCTTACTGTTTTGCAATCACTTTCTCTAAATTCAAAATAGATTAGTATAAGAATCTATTATCCATATTTATAATAAAGGAAGAATCATAATTACTTATAAGGATCAATAATTGTTGCAAACATCATTATTACATAATTGTATATAAACATATATATATTAAGGACTCACAATAATCCTCTTGCTAGTAAATAATATTTACTCCAATGAGTTTCCAATTCCTATTCCTCTTTTCCAATCTGCTGCTTGGTTGATCTCCAATTGATGCCTCCCTCAATTAATTTGGTCTCCTTTTATATCCTTCTTGGACCGGGGGGGGGGATGAATAGTCACAACCCTTAGAAACTTCACACCTCCTACAAGGGACGCATCTCTCCTTAACCCAAGCATTATTTGCAAATCACATCCCTCATTAATTATCCTTGTTTAGGGAGTGTTGCTAAGTATTTGTAAATTTAGGAATCGTTGCTTTTCTATAATCTTGAGTCGGCCCCTTCATTTAATCACAAGTAATTAATTCTATTTTTCCGAGTCGGCCTTTTTCTTCATTGCTGGTCGTTGAACCTTTTACTCTAGGTCGGCCCCTTGCAGATGCTATTATCATTATTTATTTTGTTTATTTATGTAATGTCCCCTAATTGGGGTATGCCTGGTTTTTGCCCAAAAGTAACAATTCCAACAATATAATTTGATTTAAAAATAGTATTCTAAAATTAAATCATATAAATGTTATTGAACTTAAGAGTAAATGAACAGTTAAGATAAATAACATCACCTAATTGGATCTAATCTATAGTTTCATTTACAATAACCAACCATAGTAGGGATTGGAGAGGAAAGCATGATAGGTCGCCCAGAGACTGTTCATCACAATTAAGCCCAAGAGCATGGTATAACACCCCTTGGCCCACAAGTGGTAGGAACTCCCGTCCATTCAACATGGGGTGGCCTACTTATATTGTGGGAACCGATCTGTTGCCTCTCCCAATCATGTATCCTTGCTAATCCATGCATGATTTCTTGTAGGGAAACAAATGGATTAAATCAATAATTGTAAGAGTTTAAATAGATTAGCAATTCCCATTAGTAACTAGATTAAGGATACTATTGTGACCTTTTCACACATCGCCCCATTGCAAATGGGGACCCTTTGTTTATGCTTTTTGAGTTTTTCGCCTTGGCGTCGCAACTGCTAATCACCATGTTTCTTTTACGATGAGGAGTTAAAGTTTTGAAGAGTCATCCGAGCCAAGTTGAGAATTCAAGCCCGAAACAGTGCCTAAACGTCATGGAAGTGCTCAAAAGGTCCGGAAGACGAGGATCGCCTGTGCTTTGAGTCAATTCTGACACTTCCTATTTTTTAGGGATTTTTGCTTTTTTTGCTTTTTTCATTTTTGGCACTTTTGGACCAATCCAGGACCCCTATTTTTTAGGGATTTTGTTTTTTCTATTTTTTGAAAGTCAAACCGGGTCATGGAGTCAACCTTTCCATTTTTAGAATCAAAAATTCAGGCCGTCAAAAGTAAAATCATGAAAAATCAAGCAAAAATTAAGAAAAGCATGCAAAAATCAATGAAAAATCTGAAAAATCAAATAAAAAGCATGAAAAAAATCAAGAAAAGCAATCAAAAAGCATGCAAAAATCAAATGAAAGACAAGTAAAAAGCATGAAAAGCCATTGAAAAATCTGAAAAAATCAAGAGATTCATGGCGACCAGCATGAAATTCAAGATGAAAAACGGAGAAAGGCAAGAACTTTTCCAAGTCCGCCCAGCAATGGAAAGACTAGAGGAAAGTCTGCCTAGCACTTGAAGATGAGAGTGGAAGAAAATTCAAGAAATCCGCCTAGCAATGGAGAGAATTTCTTGAAGTCCGCCCTCCCTTGAAAGGAGAAATGGAAAGAAACTTTGGAAGTCCGCCTTGCCCAAGGAAGTAGAAAGAAACCTTGAAAGTCCGCCAACACTTGAATGGATGAATGGAAAGACTAGAAGGAAATCCGCCATCTCTTGGAAAGGAAGTTAGAAAGTCTGCCATAGGATGATAGGCATAGTGGAAAGTAAAGATAGAAGTCCGCTATGAAGAGGAAAGAAATTCATAAAGTCCGCCTAGAGTATGGAAAGCTCACTTGAAAGTCCGCCATGAGGAATGAGGGAAATGTCTTGAACATCAAGAAGTCTGCCCTTGCCATGGAGAGTAAAGTGTCAAAGTACAAAGGAAGTCCACCCACCTCTTGGCAAAGAAGCTTCCAAGTCCGCCCAAGCTTAAAAGGAAGATGGCAAGGTAAAAAGAAAGTTCGCCTATCCTTGGCAAGACCATCACAAAGTCCACCCCACTTGAAGATGGAATGGCACAAGCTAGACAAAGTCTGACTTCCTCCAAGAAATGATTGTCCAAAGATAAGAAAAGTTTGATTTTGGCATGAGGAGATATGTCCAAGCTTAAGTAAAGTCCTCCAAGACTTGCCAAGCCACAAGCAAAGTCCACTTGGAGAGAAATGAGGGACGTCCAAGCTCATATGAAGTCTGCCAAAGAAAGGGCAAAGCATATGCAAAGCCCGACTCACCTCAAGCAAGGAATGTCCAAAGCATCATAAAGTTCGACTTGGCACAAGAAGAGTAAAGTCCGACTTGGCACAAGAAGAATGTCTCAAGCCTCACAAAGTCCGACTTTGCTAAAATATGGAATGTCCAAAGCATGACAAAGTCCGACTTTGCCCAAAGTAAGACATGTCCAAACATTGATGAAGTCCGACATGGCCTAAGAAGCAAAAATGTCGAAGTATTGATAAAGTTCACCCAAGGAGAGGATAAGAAAATCGGCTAAGTGTTGATACCTTGGGGAGGGAAATTCAGAAAATTGGCTAAGGGTTGGAAAGAAAACAGGAAGAGTGAAGAAGGATAAAGAGAAAAAAAATAAAGAGGAAGTGAATAAAATCCTTGTCCAAGGATGGAATTTGTCCTACATAGCACAAGCCAAATTCAGAATTCATTCGAGCATAGAGATGGCCAAAATCTTGGCTAAATGTTGAATGGTCCACATGAAGGTATTACAAAATGAAATTGAATAGCCAAAATTTGGCTAAGTACGGGAAATTCTTCACCGAGAAAGTTCCAATTTCCTCCATTGTGGCAAAAGCATAGGGGAGTCCCTCTCCAAATTCAAGGCGCTTGTAGGAATTTCAAAGCAATCAGGAAAGAAAACCTTAATGACTTCAAGTCTAAACATGTGCTCCAAGGCGAGACTCCCAGACCTCAAGTGCAAGTGAGAAGAAGAAATCAAAAGGAATCCAAGATCAAAGCTATGAAGGAACAAGCACAAAGGACAAAATTGTCGGCAAGGAAAGATATTCTAAGGCAAGAACATGGAAAAGGAACAAAGTGACCAAGGAGGACATCCAACATGCTGAAGTGGCATCTTGACCAATCAAATTGTTCCAAGTCAGCACATCCAGATCCAATGAACCTGACAATCAACATGCAACAACTTTCTATTTTTATTGTTGGTTCATATTTAGCAAAAAGGACAAGTGTCCTCGAATGTAATTTTCTCATTCGTCAAGAAGGAGTTAGTTAGGACAAGCCCTAATTAGGGTTTTATTTTAATCTCGGTCGTTGATCCTAAAGCAATCTTGGCCATTGAATTGTAATTGGGGAGCCTATAAATTAAGCTCATCCCTCATTTGTAAGGCATGGGAGCATGTTGCAAAACATGTTGAGATAAGTAATTGTTGTGTACGACTGCCAAAGTAATAAGTAATGCATGCATTGTTCTGATGGTGATTGCTTCTCTTATTTTGGAGTTGGCATGGTTCTTATCCCTCACCATAGTTTAGATTTTATTTCATGTATGTTAGATGAATGCAAGATCTGATAAGTATTGATTTATGGTGAAACTTTTGCTCATACTTTCTTTGAATGGATGATTTCCGTTCAATGCGTAAAGTTAGCTTGAGCTTACTTTGTGGATGCTTAACTTCTATCTAGATAAATATTGTTTGATTTGATGGTAATTATTCATGACGTGAAAATCATAAGCACAATCCCTTGAAGATTGCACCCACTTTGTGTAGTTGTCCAAAGCGTGGCGAAGCAAAGCGTGGTTATTGGTTTCACAAAGTCAATACCGTCTCTTGAATTCTTAGGAAGTAGATTAGAACTTCTCAACCCTTATCTCCTTTTTCAGTTTGTTTGATCCAAGACCCAAACAACAGAACTTCATTGCCTAAACCTTCATTGTGAATTGAACGAAGCCTAGCGTAAGTCCCTTTGTGTATTACCAGCATATCACAACGACCATTGAGCTTATCCACACGTCAAGACCTGACATAAGGAACCTTGGAATTGCCATATGATCTTCTCGCAATCTTAGCATACACGGTGGTTTTTCAAGAGAGGATAGGGTGTCTTTGGGCATTTTATTCTGATGTTTGGTGTGTCACAAAACACGCATCAACAGACACATAAGAGATTATATATTAAACATAATACTCAATCATGTTGCATACCAATCCCTTATTAAATCAAATGGCTGTTGCTTTTCTAAATACAGATTATTCATTTAATATCTGATCTCCTTCGATTTCCATTGATCCCCATTGATGCTCTCACAAATGAATTGTTCTCTCTTTAACACCTTCAATGGTGGGGAAAAGCCACCTCTTTTCATTACATCATTAGCTTGGTAAGGGACACATCCCTTCATAATCCAAGCGCTGCCCCCCTTAAAACCCCTTTTAATTATTAATTGCATGCTTTTATTTATTTATTTATTTATTTATTTATTTATTTATTTTTGGAATCACTGCCCTTAGTTTTCTTTGTGTATTATGGAATTAGTAATGATCGCTGCCTTTAGTTTAACATTACTAGGGAATAATTGCATTTAACTTCCCTTAGTTACTTTGGTCAGCGATTGCCATATGTTCTTGTGCAGGCTGCGATCAGGGGGCATGACAATTTATTTGCCTAGGTTTTTTTCCCATAATTTACTGCTGCAATCTGAACATGGCGGGGACATGACAAGGAGAAACAATATGACATAAATTTTGAAGCGTTGTTGATCCTTTGCATAAACCTCTAGGGCTTATGGACCTGAGCATTACCTTATTGAATTTGAGGCCATTTTATCCAGCTAGTTTACTTTATCAATAAAAATTCTGATGCAAACAAACTTCTGTTCCTACAGATTTCAAAACCATATCTGGATCTTCTGATCCTGCAACTCATATTTTCAAATTAAAAACAAGAACAAAAGGAATATTGCTTGAAGGTTTCTGGATTTGATTGTGTGAATATTTTTTGCATCAACGTTTCGGATCACACTCCGTGATCCATCATCAAGATGACAAAGAGAGCTCAAGGATAAGAATGAATACAGAAGGAATATTACTCAAAATCTTTTTTTCTCAAAATAAAAATGATTACATACAATTCCATAGCCATTTGATAACTTAGAATTGAATCAAGAAAAGATACAAAGAAAACATGTCTACAATAGAACATGCAGCTCTAAATATTAAGGCTCAAAGACCAGCAGCAGCCACTTTCTAGCCAAGATTGGATTTGTAGAATTTTTTATAGCACATTGATACAAGTGACAAGATTGACATTTTGGATGTCTCTTCTGCTTTCCATAGTTTTAAGAGAGAGATGATTTCTTCCTTCATCTTGTACCTTACAGTATTTTCTCTACTGTGATACATTGCATTCCGGTTATATTTCTAGGGTCTACCTAATAGCAAATGAGATGCATTGACACTATGTCACATAGCACTTCATCCACATCAGGATCAATTTGAAAGCAACAAGACAAGATTTATCTACAAGTACACTATGATCTTTATTCAACCAATAAACCTTGTAATGGTTAGATTTTGGAGTGCAAGCAAGCTACAATTTGTTCTCCATTTCTATAATCATCAAATTGTTGGTGGATCTACCATCAATGATTACCAAGCACACTTTGTCCCTACACTCGCATTTCATTCAAAAGATGCTCTTCCCCCTCCAATAAGGTTTGTTTGTCCCAAGATATCAATGTTCTTCTAAGCATCAAGTTTTCTCCTATCTCTACTTCAACTTCTTTTGTCAAGGGTTCTTCTTCATGGGCCACCGTCTTTTTGGGCTTTTGAAGGCAGAATATAGCCTTGTGGTTTCATTACATATAAAACATCCCAAGGGATTCCAATCTCCAAAAGATTGTCATCCTTGTCCCCTAACTTTGAAGCCCCTTGTGGTTTCATTACATATAAAACATCCCAAGGGATTCCAATCTCCAAAAGATTGTCGTCCTTGTCCCCTAATTTTAAAGCCTCCCTTTCCTCAAAATTCTGACTTCACATTACCCTATGGTTCTTCTCCTTTGGCAGGTTTGAAGGAGATTCCTCTTCCTTTGTTCGAATTGCCATCAACCCCCTTTTACTCACCATTTTAATTTTTCAATTCAGTTTATGTTATGCCTTAAGGCATATTCATATGCCTCATCCACAATAGGCACCTTCACCAAGAAGAGCCCGTCCTGAAGTTGAAACTTAAGCTCATTGGCATATCAAACTATAGCTTACCCTTCACTCTTATATACCTATCTGAATTTAAAGCATCATAAATTGCTCAATATAAGCCTACACTTATTGATCTCTTTATTTTAAGTTCTAAAAAAATTTAAATTATTTAGGTTGGTAATCAAAACGCAAGAATCAAACTCTCAAATGTTACAACATCTTAGACCATGGTCTAATTTTTTCCTTTCCTTGTCTTCTTTTCCAACTGTGCAGATTCTCCCACAATAGAGTTGCATGCGACTTCGATTTGGCAACTACAATTTTCATTTTAAATACTTCTCTAGCTCTTGAACCCAATCTAGGAATAAATGTCAGTTGAATTCGACTTTGAAGCCTAATATATGAACTTTTATATTTTAGAGCCTTGCCAAGTCACAAACTTAAACAAGCTTTTCCATAGGATCTACTGCCCTAGCAGCATTTCCCAATTTCTCTTGTTCCTTTTAGACTCGTCCAAATGTAATCTAGCCTCAATGGCTTCTAATCTCCAAAGCCATTCATCAATGTTTCTTTAGGGGCCTATATTCCTCCTGCCCCTTCTTCCCTAATTCGTGATGCTCCAAACTTAAATAGATATAAAAGAAAGGTAAGGGCAAGCTTGAACACAATATGGCAATGGCCTTGAGTTTTAACTTTAAAATGAGTTTGCATTGGTGAAGGTACCTAATGTGGATAAGGCATATAGTTATTTCTACAAAGCAAATTGAACCAAAAAAGTAAAATGGTGAGTAAAAGGGGTGATGGCAACAAGAACATTGAAAGAGAAAGTTCTTCCAAACCTACCAAAGAAAAAAAATCAAAGGGTAAAGTAAAGCCAAACTTCCACAAAAAAGGAGACTTCGGAGGTAAGGGGTAAGGAAGAGAACCTTCTGGAGATTGGAAGTCCTTGAGATATTTTATACATAATGAAACCCATAAGGCTATAGACCACCCTCAAAACCCCACGAGTGATGGTGACCCAAGAAGAAGAACCCTTGACAAAAGAAGTTGAAAAAGAGACAAAAGAGACCATAATGCTAAGAAAAACCTTGATATCTATAGACAAAAAAACCCTCAAAGTTTATTGGAGGAAAAAGAAAGACCTTCCAAACAAAATGCAAATGTAGAGACAAAGTGTGCCAAGTGATCATTGATGGTGGATTTACCAATAATTGTAACTTACTCGCACTCCAAAATTTAACCCTTACAAGATTTCTTGGTTGAAGAAGAATCATAGTATTTTTGTAGAAAAATCTTGTCTTGTTTCTTTTAAAATTGGTCCTTATGTAGATGAATTGTTATTGGAATGGTGTCAATGGATGAGTGTCATTTGCTATCAGGTAGACCCTAGCAATATGGCTAGAATATAATCCATCATGGTAGAGAAAATACATATGAGGTAAACACGAAGGAAAGGGACATCTATTAAAACCATGGAAAGCAAACAAGGCATCCAAAATGTCAGCCTTGTAACTTGTATCAATGAGCTATTAAAAATTCTGCAAAAAAACCAAGGGAGCAGCTTATTACCTGCTATATCAAGAGAATCAAAGAAATTTCAGTGATTGATAGAATTTCCCTTTCTTATCGAATCACAATCTTGGATGAAAATTGGGTGCTAGTTTTTGAGTCTTAGTATTCAAAGCTGCACATTCTATTGTAAACATATTTCCTCTACATCTTTTCCTAATTAAATTCTGAGTTATCAAATAGCTATGAGATTGCATGTAATCTTTATAATGCTGAGTAATGATATTTTTTCTCTATTATACATTTTGTTTGTTTTAGTTTTCAATCTGAAAATATGAGTTGCAGGATCACAAGATCTAGATAAGGTGTTAAAATCTTCAGGAACAGAGGTTTGTCTGCATCAATTATACTGCAGTTTGAACAAATAATGACAAATGGAAAAATATATTTCCAAGCAATGAACACAATAACCTGATTTAATCAGCATGGGCAAATAATGTCCACATATCATTGAACAAGCAACAATTTAACTAAATATGAGACCAGATTACTGCAAAATACACAAAAATTGGGTTACTCTAAGATATCCAGCAAAGCTAAAAATAATTCTTCAAAAAGTGATCCCTTCAATATTTATATAAAATCAAGCATTTTGAAGGGCAGGAATAACAATATGAAGGCCACAAAAACCTCACCATGCAGTTTGAACCAAATTTTAGCAGTGGCAGCAACAAATTTAATTTCAGGCAAGTACCATGAAGCCTGCAACATTTTAGATAAAATGTACATGTCGAAAGAAAGTAGCATTAATTTCAATCTACCAGCTAAACCTAGAACCTCCCATTTGCTGCTTGGATGCTCTTCCACTAAGCTATTGTTTCTTTTATGGCCCAGAGTGTAGATGTTCTTTCAATTCCTCTGGGGTGTTCAACAACTGCTCTACTATTTTTTTGCCGTCCTCGAGTGTATATTGTTCTTCCACTAAGATACGGGTGCCTTTGTTGCCCAGACTACAGATTGTTCTTCTAATTCTACTAGGTCTTCTACAGCATGGAGTGTAGATTGTTCTTTCAATTCCTCCGAGGGTGCTCTCTACAACTAAGGTGTTATTTCGTTTTACCCCCAGGAGAGCAGATTACTCGACCATTAAGATACCGGTGCCTATACAGCCCAGAGTGTGGATTGTTCTTCTAATTCCTCTGGGCTGCACTGTAGCCTGGAGTGTATATTGTTCTTTCACTTCCTCCAGGTCTAGGGTGATCTAGAACTAAGCTATATGCATTAACAGAAAGGAGCATAGCCTGATCTTCGAAGTCCTCCAAGATAATCTAAAACTGAGCTACTCGTTCTTTTACTGATCTGAATCGCGGATTAGTATACTACTAAAAAATACCGATGCCTTTACAGCCAGAGGCGTTCATTGTCCTTCCAATTCTTCCCTGATCCTCTACAACTAAATTACTAGACTCTCTACGGGCTGAAGTTAAGACTACACGTGTAAATTGTTCTTCCAAAAAAGCCCCCCAAGTCGCACATGTGTGGTGACTATAATTTGAAGTGTGAACTGTTCTTCCAAGTTCCAACAAACCCTGAAACGACACTCTAGTCTGTGGCGCTCCTAGTCTGGCTCCCATACTATACTAACTCTCGTGGTTCAGTCACCTAAGACTCTATCATCTGTTGCATTATGTGTTTTTCCAACACACGATACAACAAAAACCTTTAAAAAAGCAGGCAATTAACCCTAACAAAGTCGTTGGAGCCAAAATTACAGTTCTCAAGTAAAGAACCAAAAAAATGCCTGAAAATACACAAACGAGACACATCTGAGCCATCCACGTTGCGTTCCAACGTATTCTGCTAAAATTGAAGTAAAATTAAAGTTAAGAAATCGAACCAGAAGGGTTGAAACATTGCGTTGGCGAGGTCTCAACAGCAGGCGCAATTGTTTGCACGGTTGGAAGGCTCCAAAACAATGGAGAATTCCGGCTGTTACGTAGCGGAATGTTTGAACGAAAATCTGGCCTGCCAAATTCTAATCTCGCCAGTATTGGAGGAAATTATTGAAGACATTGGCCGCTCACGGGTCGTTGTTATTCGTTTACCTTTACAAAACCGACATGTCCATTTCCATTTCAATCGCCTCGCTTCCTTGACGCGAGGGTTTGTTAGGATCTTTTGCTTTCTCTATAAATAGCGCCAAGAGATCTGCTCTTCTTTTTTATTTTTTATTTTTTACTTTAAGTTTAAAGGTACCTATAAAAAAAATTCAAACCGCCCACCCGGTCGTCCCCACAAGGAATGAATGAATGAATGTTTTTAATCACGTCCACGAGGCCAAGCAGCCTATGGGACCCAAAGATAGCAAGCGAAGAGACGTGAACCCCAGAAAATGCAAAAAAACCTAAGTTTCTTTTTCTTTCTGCATCTTGGATCTTCTGCTGTGTATCTTGATCAGAAAATCTGCAAACCCTATTATCTTCTCTTCTTCAAACAGATCACCCAAATTGTTCCCTTTTAATGTCTCAGTATAATTGATCCGAATGTCCTTGTAAGCTGAACATTCCCTGATGTAGTGCCATTCTGTCTCAACCACTCCTTGAGTGCAATATCTACACCTTCTGTCTGCCCACTCCTCTTTAGGTATCATCCACCTTCCGGTCTCACATCTAAGCTGGTGCGAACTTGTTCTAATCTGAGCTATCAACATTTTCGCTTTCCATTTTATTTCCATTCCGATGTAGGTCTTTTGTGTGTGGTCATGCGTAGGGTTAAAATGTTTGACATAGTATTCTTTCTTCCTCCCAAGTGGCCCTTTCCACATGCTTTCTTTGAACTTTCCTTGCACATACCTTTGAATAGGATGCGTCGTTATCTAGGGGTTATATCCTAACCTATAAACCTTCACCTTTATAGAGGGTGATTTTTTAAATTAGTAATAGCATTTAAAAGTGTTATTAGATGGTTTATTAGGTGTGAATATTATATGTTCATGTCTTTTTTTTAATTAAGTATATTATATTTATTAATATTATGATCATCTATGAATATATTTAGGATTATATACATGTATTAATTATGATGTGTTGTAATTAATACAAATATTTGATGTGGAAATGTCATCAAGATATTCACTTAACGAGCATTGCATTTATTGTAACAACATGAAAATACATAAATGTCATTATTGAACTTGTTACGTAACTTTTTCTTGTAAGTGAAAAATAAAGATTATCATGACTTTTTGGTACATTAAAATAAATTATTTGTCCCTTTAGTTAAAAGTGAGATAAAACAAAAGTTATATGTAATCGCCTTTAAAGGAAAATGTTTAATAACCTTTGAAAATGGTTTCAAAGTAAATGATTATCGAGAGAAAAATAGAGTGAAACTCAAAAAAAAAAAAAATCTTTATGAAAGAGTGTGATGGTTTGAAAATCACCTTTTAATGTATTACATAAATAATTTATATAAGACATAGAAATGTCATGGAGATCACTCAAAAAAGAAGATGGTTTGGTGGGCTATGGGCATAGAAGAAAGAATATGCAGTGTGCATCGAACTTGGGATACAATGTACACACTTGTTCTAACTGAAGTTGTGATGTATGGGAATCAATGTGATGTGTGGGGACATGTATGAGATTACAATCCATCGAGAGTGTGTCATAGTTAAGAGGGCTTAAACCTCTAACATCTTTTTTTAGGTGAGAGTTGTTATTTCTAGAGTTTTCTTAGATTAAGTATTACTTGACATTTGATTTGAAATGTATGTTTTTTATAGTTAATGATAATAAATATAAACTTTTATTTTTATTTTTAATATTAAATTTCATGTTCTAAATATTTATTTATGTATTTATTCAAATATTTTCTTTTAAAAGTGTATAATTAAAAATATTATATTTTGTTGGATATATTAGTCAACTTTAAACTAAAAAATTAGCACATTATAATATTTTGTTGGATATATCAATCAACTTTAAACTCAAAAATTAGCACATTATAATACTCTATAGGAAATTATATTAATAAATCATATTATTGTTACTTTTGTAAAAATAACATCACATTTATAAAAAACTACATAGTTATGATAACATGCAAAGAATTAAAAGAGATGTTTTTTGTAAGTACAAAGACTAATAATTAATTCAATAGCACCATGTTGATTTATCATAACCAATAGTCAGTAAAACAAACATGTATTGAATGTTTTCTTTAAGGTTTAACTTAGAGACAAAGACCATAACAAATGCTCTTCATTTTTCCTATGCTTATCTTCAAGTACTATTCAAATGAGAATTGTGTTCATAATCTCCAAGACTTTGAGTGATGGTATCAAATTTTAAAACAACTCTCACTTCACCACTAATGTCTTATTGTGGTCCTTTCCAATGTCTGCTCTTGTAAATTATATATGGTTAAAGCTTATAGGAATTGTGTATAATTATCTCTTATAAAAAATAGAACAAGGGCAAACATTGGGTTATTAATCTCATATGTTACACCAACGTATTTATTGAATTCTACAATCACACACAATGATAACTCTAATGATCAACTACTTTGAAGATAGACTATGTTCTTTATAGTACCAAGTGTTCCATTCACTAATACAACATCCACAAACATTATTCAAATTTCAATCCACATTAGAATCACCATGTCTAAATGAGCATCTTGGCATCACCTTATTTATTATAATGTAGGGTATATACAAACACAATGCATAACTAGTGTGGTCAAAAAATGTAATCATTCGCCATGAGACTTTTACTATACTAATTAAGAAATAAGCATGAAGAACATGGTCTAGGCCTCTCACTAACAAAACAAAATAGTTTGACCCCCTAAAATATTTAAGGACGTCATACAATATAAACAATGAATTAAATATACTTATTAGTAGAATTGAGAATCCATCGTAAAAAAATGTATGCCCTAATAATTCATAATTGTTTACTACTTGAATTATAAGAGAATCTATCTGATTGTTTATAGGGATGATTCTTAACGTAATATCAATCAATAAAAATAGTTTATTCCACTTTCATAAGAGAGCAAATACAAAAGGTAAAATGCACACAAAAATTGTCAACAATAAAGAGAGTATTTATATTCTCAAACAAAATAAATAATACATCCCTATAATGGTAAAACTTGCATACTCATGTCATTTTATATTTGCTTTATGCTCAATTTGAGAGAATGGATTAATTCATTTGCATAAAATGTTGCAATATATACATGCATTTCTACATATTCACCCAAATTATACATTTATAATGCTTATTCACACACTCATCCTCACAAACTCGTTATCTACACAAATTTTATCATTTTCATGCATCCCAAGTGATTTTCATGGATGTAGGGTTGATCCCAAACCCGTAACTAATTTTCAAATAAAAAATTTGGCCAACTATTACCCATTGTTTTCCTTTCTTGAACTTGTATGGTGTTTACATTAAGCTAAATATTATAATATGAAGAATTTATGTTTAGCATAATAATAAGATTAACCTCTCACTATTATGTCAAAATATTATTATTAATATTAACCTCTCTTCCACTCTTTAATAAATCTTTCAACTGCATATAAATATTAAAACAACTATAAATTCAACATTTACATACAAGTATTTTTCACTCTACTGAATTTAATTTTTGATGAATTTAAGGATAATTTATCATGTCTGGATAAAAACACAAAGTTGTGTCACTCTTTTATAAAGAAATCAACCAACATTGATCCAAATTTTAAATTTGAATCACTAAAAAGTGACATATATGTTTCGAATTCTCAAATGATGTAAACTACTAAAATATTTACTTTTTGTGTATTTTACAATTGTATTTAAAAACAAAAATTATTAATATTTTTTTATTAAATTGACACTATAATTTAGTTGTTAATAAAATGTTGAAAAAAATAAAATTAAACATGGTGTTGCGCTTTATATAGTAAATGTTTTTTTTTTCTTCAATTTTTTTGTATTTTTATAAATTAAAACTTTAATACACATAGATTTGTTTTTTCCCAATTTTTGTGTATTTGTTTTTTCCCAATTTTAATAAATATATAGTAAAATGTGCAATGTAATAAAATAGTAAAAAGTTTTCCAAATACATATTGCCACTACAAGGGCTTATAGGCATACAAAATAATGCTTTGTCAACCTTTCCACTTGGGCTTCAGTGAATAGACCTCTATTAGTGATTACGTGATCTAGGAAGGGTTGCAGGTTCTTCTTAAAGAAACACTCTTTGTATAGATCAACAACGACCACATATCTTCTTTGCTTTTTAACCCTGTCGCTATCCACTGTGTCACAAATCAGTCCATGTTCATGATTTTTGGTATAGGCAAGATGGTCGTAATAGCATCTGTGATGAACTGCTCTTTAAGCAGGTGTTGCACCAGTAACTTTCCAACCATTTTCCTTCCCAATGTTCAAACAGTGTTGGACAGAAAGACCGTAATCAAGACATTGCCATGAATGTGTCTAGAAGCCAGACTATGCTCCCCGATTACCCTCCTTATAGCATCCTTTACCTTAGGTGTATCTGCTCTGAATAAGCGATCGATCTATGAAACAGTATCTTCCTACATGCACGAACATGCACAGCTTGAGGTCTCAAACAATCCATTTCTACATCCCAGCTTGTTACTTTTTTGGAAGGTCCTTAAGATCCTCTTGGTCTATATTTTTCCTTTCACTCTTTTTGATAACCGTATTCCAAAGATAAGTTTCACATGAATTTTGCATACATCGATGGCGCAATTCGTAATATGATCTTCAAAATAGACATCTTGAAACACCAACCCTATCCCACACCTCCCAGCATATGTTCCAGTCACTCACCAACACCTGATCGAAGAGGATCCATATTTAGATCTTCGGTAGAAGTAAAAAAAAATTGCACCTGTATTGTTGTTCGTGTTGATGCATCTTTTTCGAGAATCGGTAGCATAACATCCTATATATCAGATTTATTCGAGCCCAGCACAGACTCTTTCTGATCAATCCCCTTGTTAGAAATATTAAGTATTTTGAATATATATATATATATATATTGGTAAATTGGTTTCAAAGTGGTTTTACAGATATGCACACGAATACTTTTATTTGGAAAAGTTGTGGCTATATTTAACTTAGCTACAATGAATCTAGGGAGTGCATATGTTTGACCCAAATTGATTTTTAGTTACAAATATACTTAATTCACTTGTGTTGATAAATTGGTTGAAAATGTGACACAACTTTGTATTTTGATCCCTCTCAACTGTACCTGAAAAATTTTGATAGCAACTTTTATATGTTGTTTGGACTCCGTTATGGCTAGCTATTAACTAATACACTAGCTTAGAATCAAATGTGCATAGAAAATCAAAAGTTTCTCATGGCTTCTCTTCCTTTATTTGTGTATGTGTCTATACACTAAAATCACATTCATCCTCATTTTCCATGCCAAACTGCTCTTTCATCATGAAATATATACTCATGTTCATTCTATTTATATATTATTAAATCTATAATAATATTTTGGACATTATTATGTTGGGCATAATTATTATTATTATTATTATTATTATTATTATTATTATTATTATTATTATTATTATTATTATAGGTAAATTCAACTAAGCTACATTATTCTAGCAAGGGACAACAATTATCTCAACTCAATCCCCAAACCTAACAAGTAATTGGCTTTACAAACTTCTAACTTAAAGAATTCACCATACATACATATTTGTGCACACTCTACTTAAACATCACGCTTGTTAAGGGTCAAGCAAAATCAATAGAAAATTTACATCTCATCCTTAGTAAAAAGTGGTAAATAGTTGTCCTATTTTTATTTGCTAAAATTTACCTTTGGCCATTGAATTGGATGATGTTTAAGAATAGTTGCTTGTGCATAACTCGTGATATAAAATAAAGCTAACAAGTAAATTGATTTGTTCATGAATACTTTGATACACAACGAAAATTCCTTCTATAGCCTTCACCATATAATAGAGATCAATACTTGCACATTTTACTAAATGAATTTAAAACATGTTTATAATTCAATTATTTTATATCTTTTACTTAGGAAAAAAAAAATATTAAATGGTTTCTGATTTGGATTAAAAAGGAAAATTACAAAAATAGGAAAAACAATACAAGCAAGAATCAATTATCACAACAAGGCCACATATAAAAAAATTAACACAACATTCAAGATTTCACTTCACAAAACTAATATATGAATAAATTTCTTCACAAATATGTCAATTATTAATAATAAAAAATCATTTTTCTCAATAAGAATTTAAATAGAATACACTATTAATACAAGGGCATAGTTAGCAATACTTAGATGAGAGTAACAATATAACATAAAGTTTCATTTGTGAATGAACATTTGGATGATGTAGGTGACAATAAAAAATATACACGAAATTCCTCCTTAAAGATAGAAACTCACTTGGAAATTTTAAATCTCTCTCCTCGAATTTTTGGAAAAGAATGAAAGAATACTAACTTTCAATTATTATAAAAAAAAATCCATATTCAATCATGTCAGGAAAGTTTTAGTTTCCCCACTTCGTTAGGGGGACAAATCCATATGGAATATCTTTAAAAATTTGTAAGTTTGTATCAACAACTAATCCAAAAAAATTAAGAATTGTTTTCCTTTTAGAAGCTTCATAATGTGATAGGAGCTTATTCTTGGTCTAACATCCTTAATGGCTCACTTGATGCCTAAAAAATTCTTACAATTAAGGGCTTCTACCTTAAAACACAAACTAAATCTAAATAAACTCCACTGTATTTATAGACTTATTAGGTATGACATTTAGAAATGGAAATATAATAGGTCATTACTCAATACAACATTCCTAAATAGAGCTCTTATAATTTCATAAGAATGGGCAACATTGGTTGATGTATAAGGTTAGATCCTTGTTATCTAACTTGCAACCTCTTCTTTAGAGGATGTAGCTATAGTTGCATATTTGTACTTAGCAATCATAAGTTGTGAAAGTAGAAAAAAATATATGGTTAAATATAGAGCATCAATTACATTTTTGTATGTTGTGTAATCAAGAAGTAAATGACAAGAAAAAAAGTAATGCTTTATTGCCCCCACTCAAAGTATGAACAAGATGATAAATCTCAAGCATAACCAGTGAATAATTTACACAACCTATTGAGCTTGCTTTGTAAGCAACTAAATAATCCATCTTGAAAATATTGTATGTGTTATCCATAAAACTATTAGGTATACATAATTAAGTACATAAGTAAGACATTAGTCAAGGGTTAAGTTTGAAGATCAATCCTATTTGTTGAACAAATTTTATGATGGTTATCCATTCATCATTATCTTTTAAATATTAGAACAAATAATAATTAAAAGAGAGTAACACAAAACACCAATTTTATATTTTCACTAATCCTTTTGAAATTTTGATAATGACTCCAAATGTCACCTTTTATCTCATATAACATCCAAAAGTTGTAATTCTATTTTAGGAAAAGAAGTACAAATACAATCAAACAACCATTAAATCCAACCCCCGTTGCAAGAGATTATGGACCATAAAAATCACCTTTCCTTTTTCTCAAGACTTATTCACAGTTAAGCAACAATATAAAATTTAAAATGTTAACAATTATAGAGTAGAAAATTGCATTTCTCACTATCCCCACTCATTTATATTTATTTTGGCCTTCTATTTAGATGTGTCATTTCAACATGCTCAATTAATTTGTTTTAGCATATAAGCTAATAGAACACAATAAATTCCTCTATTTTTACATTCAACTGTAGTGGTTTGGAGCTAGTATGATTCTTATATATTTTACCACCTTGGACTGAATCACAAGTGTGATTTTATCTCCTAAAAAAAAATAATGAATATGACCACATCCACCTTATTTGTTTTTAACTTACACTTACATTAGATTGAATCCCATCCAAAGTGGATCATTATTTGTTAGCTTGAGCAAAAAAAACATTTGAATTTGACACCTAGGATGTCATATTTAAAGGAAAATCCTAAGGCACTAAATCATATATCAATAAGCATAGCAATTTGATCATCCTACATAGTATTATTCAAGCATAATATCATAAAGCATTCTTCACTTTTATCAAAAAATATTGCACTAGGATTATTATATATTGCGTCTTCAATGTTTTCATATTCGCATGAAAAAATAACAAAAAAGGTTTTAACTAATGTGTAATGAAGTTATAAACTTCAATCCTAGTATAACAAACTCTATAAGGTGTTCATTAGCACAACCTTAGTTTAAAATTAGATATCACTTGATGAGAGTAAATTTTGGAGGTAGATGGCTATTGTAGTTAGAAAAAACGTGACGGACAAAGTCGCACATGATCTTGTTTTAAAACAACACTAACCATAGAGATATATACAAAGCTCAAGATTGGTTGTTAAACACATCTATGCAATCTAAATCAACATCAACTTCTATCTTTATAGAGAACTAAGCATCATATAACATCCTATTTACTTTGTTAATTAATTATATTTTATCATACTCATCTCCTTATTTTTCTAAGGATTAATTAGAGTACATTGTTATGCATCCTTCTAATGGTGAAAGTTGTCATTTCCTATTTAGTATTGGGCCAATTTGAGGATCTAGTAACTTAATACTTAGACAATATTGACAAATGACATATTTTTGCAATGTTGGTCCCTTGCCCCATGTGTAATGCCCCAAGATTTCACTCAAGACATTAATGGTTAACAAATAGATGAACAATATTAATGTGAAACATTTGTAACATTAATGTGTCGAACTACACACTCACACATGTTGAAGATGTTGCAATACAACATGGTGATATTGTAGCGCGTGGTGTCAATACATACATAGCATGAATGTATAATTAGAATAATAATTTTTTTTATATGATGACATCACCATGACAACCAAGTGAGAGGGTAAGTTACATCTATCATGATGCCACATTTATCACAAAATGGTAAGGATTGAATGAGAACAAATCTCCATTTCCTAGGCCAAGGAAACTCAAGCATCATTTCACCCCTTCAAATAATCCAAGACACAACCACACATCCAAAATAATGTTGAACAACATCCAAACTGTGACGAATTTTAAACTAGTAGGTCAAGTGATAGGGAAGTCTCTATCTCTACTTAATCTCATAATAGACAATACATTTCCTCATGTCTCAGACCCCAACACAAACGAAGCATAATTGACAAATGAAATAAAATATCCTCCAACCAAGATGATAGGCCTTCAAGGCAAACCCTAGGGAACACCTTTTACTTAGGATTTTTTTTCATGAATAGTTAGCAAATACCCACTATCCTAGGATTGCCCTTGTAAGACTAAAATTGTCCCTTTACTAATTTAAATTACTCGAGCTATCCTATATCACCCGTGGCTATACTAGATCACCCTTGGCTACCCTATATCACCCCTTTTTATTAGTACAAACCACCCCTTTCAAAAATGGGTGATTTTGGTTATTATATGGGGCCAAAAATGCCTTGTGGGGTTCCCAAAGCCTCTAAAATTTATTCCAAAGGTTCCTCTACAAGCATATTAGCATAAATGGTTCTAATAGGGTTTAAAATGTTGACACACTTGTAAAGGCTAAAGGGCCAAAACTCATACAATGTCAAGCAATGCAAGGAAAATAACAAAAACACCAACTGGTTATAGGTAACATACCCAAAGCATAATGAAAAAGAACTCAAACTAATGGGATAAAACGACCTTGAGAATTTAAAAAAATGATCCAAAATACTAAGAACCATCATGTTGGTGACCAAAGTTGTAGGTCCTAAATCCCCAAGGTTGGATCTTCTACTAAGTGCCTAGGGTGTCAAACTTGGGAAGAAAGCCACAAACCTATGATTAGGTTGTGCAATCACAAACCGATTACTAAGGTGGATAAGACCTCATTTGATTTCTAGCTCAATTAAACCAAGGGGTCTTCCCTAAGGTGATGTGATAGATATCACTATAGGAAACAAAAGTTTACCTTGATAGAAACTATACCCAATGCCTAGTGTACCCCTAATTCAGTTATCACTTTGTACCTATATGTTGGTTTATAGCATTCAAGGTCAAGAACCTTAATAACACAGATAAACTGCCACTTAAAGTGTCTACAAATTTATTTATGATAATCCCTTATCATGTAATACACATGTAAACTTCACAATTACAACACACTAAAATAGTACAAACAAAAACTATGTTTAAAATTGGTTGTTTTGGGCATGTTGGGATGGTGGGAGGTGGAGTCAATTAAAAATTGGTGCCTATATCAAGTCGGAAAATAAATTTATTGAGTTCATTGAAGAGATGCCATGACAAACTATATGTGACACATTAATGAAGATATCATTAAAGACTATCTACCTAGCTACAAATGTAAGCTAGGTTATACACACAAATGAAAAGATAATAAACTTTATAGAACATTAAATGATTTTACTAAGTAACCCATGGGCATTCTCATGTATTTATTTTAAATTTTCTTGAAAATATACCTTACAAAGGCTTTGCAAGAAATTTTTAGTCTTCTAGTCAGCCAACTAATCAATAGCACATCCAGAAACACACACCATACATATGGACACTTAATCAGGGTTAATCTTACTCATTAAACTCATTTTTTAGAGGTTACAATAGATTTGTTACAAAATTTGGATTAACTCAAATCATTACAATATAAATATTTCAATAACCAAAGCTAGAATTTGAAACCCTCAAGTTTTTTGCAACTTATTTTTCTAGTTTGCTCTATAACTACTCCTTATTTATTTTTCTTTATCTTTTCCTAATTGAAAACCTACATATATGTCTTCCAATATTATCGAGCAATATTTTGGGAACAACCATGGTCATCCAAAATTGCATAGGCCATCCATGTCTGCTTGCATCACATGGCCATATGCTTGAAGCCATGTGCTTCACATCAGAAACCATATGTCTTTATACATGAATCCACGAAAATTTACTAATTAATTCCCAACTACTACATTTCATTAATTAACAACATTCTCAATTTTTGAACATTTTGTAAGTAATGCAAAACGTAAGATTATTTGTGCTGGATTTTCAGAGTTGCCTGAAAAATAAGCATTTCAACCACACCAACTTCATAATATAGATGTCTATAATATGGCTTGTTGGAAATATTGTCATTGATGTCAAAGGTATACAGACGATTTAATGTTGTCATTGATGTCAAGTGTATGACTAAGATTGTTGGATTGATTGCCAATGAAGTCAAAGAGTTCATAGAGCAAAGATTAGTTGCCATCATTATCATTAATGTCAATAGATAAATATATTGGTGAAAGTACAAGATGCTAAAAAAATTCAAAAGACTTTTTCCAAGTTATATGCTAAAGACATCGATGTAGGAAGACAGCAAGAAGATTAACAATTATATTAATGGAAGTGCTCATAAAAGATAATTAATGTTATACGTAATTTAAGTTGAAAGGTCCATGGGTATTATGCTTGAAGAATAAAAGATTAAAAGATGAGCAAATAATATTCATATGGGTAGCTATGAATAAATGAAGAAAAAAATTACCTTATAAAGAACAGCGATTATCATCCTAGTACTTACCTTAGTTAAAATGCAACGATTATCTATGAGACTAATAATACAAGGATCAAAAGAAAGTCAACAATATAAGGCACATAAGACAAAATTTGTCTTATTCAAAAAGGTCAAGAAATTTGTCTTATTCAAAAAGGATATTTTGTCTTATTCACATATCATAGCAATAATGGCCAAGCATATGTCAAAAGGCAATGATAAATAAGATTAAAGAGCAGTGATAAATAAGTCTAAAGAGCAACAATTAAAAGACATTTTGACTATGTCTAACGGCATGCTGATATGTTAATTAAAAGCAGCGACTACATCTTGTATAGGTAGCGCTCTGATTAGGAAGCAAAGTTTAATGCAAGTGATTGTATTTGATCAGAAAGGTGCGATTAAGATATTGAATGGTGCAACCATATTTTAAAGATTAATATATTCAAAATGCAGCAATAAACATAAGTCTGAAAGATATGTTCTTAATGAAAAGAAGTGTCCCCTAGAGATTACTTGCTGACTTATAAAGAGCAAGTTGTGAAGATTAATTGCAGATTTAAAAGAGATGTATGAGCAGACTTAAAAGAGATCTATGAGCAGATTTATGGATAGTTTTTGAGCAGACTTATATGGTGGATTTAAGCAGATTTACATGGCACATTTGACCAAACTTACCTAGCATATTTGAGTGAACACATGAGCATGTTAATGAGTAGATTTATAAAGAGATTTATAACAGATTCATAAAAGGATTAAGAGCAGATTGGTGAATAAGAATATATGAAGTTTTGAGAAGAAGAATAGAATGCAGATTTGGTGAAGGAGATAAATCATTTCATCATAATATCCATCATCTGTTGAAGAAGCAACATATTAAGGGTGGAATCTTGTTTTGTTGTGGAAGTTGGTGCTTTCTAAAGGAGATATTGGTGCCTACCTATTCAGTTGTGGGAGTTGGTGCTTCCAATGAGTTGGTGCTCACAAATTGAATGAGGGGTTGGTGCCTCTAGTAGGTTTGTGCTTACAAAATTTGTAAAAAGAAGAATTTATGTAAAAGCATTAATTTACCGTGGTTTTCTCCCGTAAGGGTTTCCACATAATATATTGTGTGTTATTGTGTTCTTCTCATGTGCACGATTATTGATGTTGAGTAATGATGTTATTGTTATCGATCAAGTTTTAAATATGGTATTAAGTTTGAATTGTAAAAAAAAACATGGTTAATGCATGTTTATAATTTATAAGAATGTGGTATGATACATAGAAAAAACAAGATTATTGAATATAATTCTAGCCTAAATGGCAACTGAATTATTGCGTGAATCTTGGAGCTTTCAATGCAGCAAGTGGAGATGAATCATTATTTTGTAACACCATTACTGTGTTACTTTCAGGGTTATCTAAATTCTATGTGGATGATGAATTATGAACAACAATTTTGTACTTTTCCTTCAAAAAAATTTGTAAGCACATATTATAAGAATTGTAGGCGAAGAATAAGAAACCCATACCTGGTAAGAATACAACAAAGGTTACATCACCACAACAAAGCTTAAAAGGTAAAACATACCATGAGTTTAATTTCCTGCTGCAAAATGAACATTATAAATTTCACGTTGATGCTAACAGGAAGATAACATTTCCAGTCCTTTCATGAGCATAATGAAGTGTGTGAACCTGAACTGTGAAGCAACCAGTCATTTACACTTGTGCCATCAACCTGCACCCCTTCAAATTTTTTACTTCCTGCCAACACTGGAGGAACAAAACTGTTCTAGAAGGAAAAACACCGTACTTCCTTACCCATCATGGAATGAACTTAATGGAACATGCTTACTTGAATTGCCCAACACTCAGTCCTCCAAAAAAAATCAGAATATCACTTTGAAAAATGCTGTTTAGTATAACTATATACTGTTCATTTAAAAAGGTATGTTCAGGCCAATGTTAACACTTGTTCAAGTACCAACCGGTAGATGCCCCATGCCATGTTTGGAACTGCACACAAGAACTTGAGCATGTTGTTGCACAACCCAAAGAAAAGGAAGAACAATTGAACCCAAACTGAGAATGAAACAATCAGCCTTTGAGCCACAAAATCAAAGGACCCCAAGTGGAACTCAATCCTATTACATTTCTTGAATCAGTTGCAGTAGTGCTATGACCACTTAAAAGGATGGGTATTATAGCCAGTATTGATCATCTAAGATAGTTTTGCTTTAGATCGCTCCTTGGAAAAAAAATTAAAGGATGAGGCAAACACCAGCTTCTAAATGAGCATGACACCACAACCTGTAGGTATGCTCCAACGAACAGTAGCAACTCCTAGTCAAGAAGGCATAGCCATACATGATTGTTGTGGCCTTCTTACTTATGGGTGAGCACAAATCGGAAAGAGGGGCACTTACTTGATAACTCTTCCTGGTAACCCTGCACAATAGGGGAAAACAATTCAGCATGCAGTGAGTAATAAACTATTTTCTTGCCATGTTGTACTTCATCTACCCAAGTACTTATGGATTCAATGGCAGCCACAGCCATCAAGGTACGATGACACAGATCCACAACTATGTTCTACAAAGCTCACAATGGCATTGTGAAATTCAAATTACATTCCCTTAACCATCTTTGCATTGGCAAGTCACAGGAGATTTGTGATGTCCCATTTTATTCCTTAATACCAAACACCATGTCATGCCCCCACCCACATGAGAAAAGAAATCGCAGCACTCATAAAGTCTGAGAAATTGCAGCATTATAAATTGCTGCTTTTACCTAGGCAAAGGAAATGAAAAGGCAGTGATGCATGAATAAGACTGATTAAAATTAATTAAAGACTATTGTGTAGCGATTCCTAAATAGATGCAATTTAAATTAAAATAAATATAATAAGGCAGGGATTGGGAATAAAATATAATAACTTTAAGTTAACAAAAAGTCATAACCTTTGGAAAGGAAATGACTATTCCAAAGGGTGCATCATTTCATGAAGGTATGAGGATATATAAGGGAGGTCAAATCATTTGCGAAAGGCATCAATTGGGATCAATCAAGCAGATTGGAAATAAGAGAAATAAGGATTGGAAATTATAAGAGATCTATTGGATTAAATATTATTAGCAAGAATATATTTGGGAAGTAAGTTTTAAATATATATGATCATGCAATAGTGATTATTGTAAGTTTTAGATTTAATTAGAAATATATGTATATATATATATGATCATGCAATAATGATGCTTGTAGCAATTATTGATCCTTTTAAGTAATCATTATTCTTCCTTTATTATGAATGTGGGATAGTAGATTCGTATAATAACCTATTTTGAATTTAGAGAAATGGATTGCAAAAGGCCGATCAACCTTTCGAGTTCATGACAAGTGAAGGCCCGACATACTTGCCATCAAGTATGCCACCCATAGGGGGTTAAGTCTTGTGGGTCAGGAGGCATATGTGTGCTCCCGGGCTTGGTGGAAGGGAGGTAGTCTTCATGCTCTTATCAAGCATGCCACCCATAGGGGGTTAAGCCTCATGGTCTAGGAGGCTTATTAGTGCTTCTGGGCTTGATCAAGGAGGATGGCCAGCCTCCAAGGTGGACTGAGGGATGGAAGGGCAGCCCACCTTCCATGCTCTCGTAGTACAAGGGCGACCAACCTTGAGACTGCGGTTTGCAAGCATTTCAATGAATTCCTAATAAGATTATTATGGGAATCCATTTTGCAATGGCTATTGCATTAATTAGAATTTTGATGTGACTAATGTGCATGGATATCATGGTGTTTACTAATGACTAATGACATATATATTATCATGGCTTATGAGCTAATATCAATTTCTAGTGACTAGTATTGTGTGCAAGACCTAAACCAGGATTTATATCTTATAAAGGGCATTTCAATTGGTAAATTTATCAACTTAAATGTATTGCATTTCTTATTTTGGTTGAAATTGTGGTTTTAGGGCAAAATCTAGGAATATCCCAAATAGGGGACATTACGAGATTTTCCATTTAAATCTTGTGTAGCAGACAGTTCAAGTTTTTAGTGAGCCTATATTAGTGACTAGATTATTGTTTCCATCCGTGAAAACTTCAATTGGGCATCTTGGGTCAGTTGGGCAAAAAAAGTGTTGTGTATGTCCTCTATTGTTAGATTTAGACATATCTGCACCTTAAGACAAATGTAAATGATACAATCTCCACCACACAAACTAATTGGCAACAAACACACCTCTGTCCTGTTTATTTGTGCAAGCATCTTGGGCACAGGAGTTTAGTTACAAAGCATGTACTCAGGGATAAAGATCTTCACATAACCCATTAATGTATGCAAGCAATCTACTGCTCATAAAATCTGCTCAAATAGATAATAACCACAGTGGCATCCTCATGAGAAATTGATATATTTGATATTTCAGAAAAATCAAACTGTTACCAAGTCCCAAGGGCTAATAAGGAGCAAGATTTGCTCTTGGCTTGAAAGGCTCTGCCCAATACTTTAACCAACTGACAAGGAGCTTGATTTGCAAGTTATGGTCATTTGGCAAACAATGAATGATGGATATAACAGCATCAACTTAACTCATAATTTGAACCATGCTTTCCATTTTAGCATTAAGCATAAGTGAGATTTGTCAGCTAAGAGGCCTCAAATGCATCTTTTTACCTTGCTCGTGATTTAACCATCATGCTTTCCTACTAGCTCTTTTGCTAAATGTTTGAATTTATGCATTATGTTTATGAATGTTAGCTTGATATTGTCCGTAAAATTCATCATGCCCTTTGGTGATTACTATGGTTGTTTGAAAATATAGATCCATCATATTTGGATGGCAGATTAGTAGCATTTTAATTTTTAGTGCATTGATGAGAGCAGATAAATTGGTAAGGGATTATTCTTGTTCTAACTTAACTGTCATGGTTTCATTCATGTCTATAATCAGAAATGCACTTGTTAAGTTCATGCCTTTTGTTGTTAAGAGAGAACATGTAAAAGTGATTAGAGAAACGCAATACAAACAAGAGCAAAAAAGGTCAAGTTAGATTTTTCTTTTATTGAAGATGTTTAAACAAGTAGGACACCACAAATGGGTACACAACCAACATACCAAAATAAAAGTAACTCAAGCATATCATGGAAGTACTCAAACATGATCAAATTGGAACACTCTCTAGAGCTCAAACCTGATGCGATCCGCTGCTTGAACATGTCCAATGGCAAAGGCCCTCATAGAGCATTTACTCTTGGTTAACTCTAAAACACGAGGATCATTAACTCTGTAACAACACAAATTTTTAGTGATAAGCATTGACAAAAGAAAAGCACAACTAATTATAAATTAGTGATTTTAAGAAAAACCTTGTTGGAATAAATTTAAAAGAAACTAATATTTAGCCATCCCACAATTAAACAGTATGAGAGTGCACAGAAATGAGTTTCACACCAAAGCAAACAACCTTGATACCCATGATAAGGAGCTGATCCAAGAATATTTGGCAATTTGATTAACTCATAGCTCAACAATGGTACTCCATGCTATATGTCATCTTCAGCACAAGCTTCAGGGCCCTCCCAAGAACATGTGATCATACCACAAAGCTACAAATTGTCAAATCCTCTTCCTCTGCACCACACAGCTCCTCCGACAGTGTAAGTCTTGTTCTACAAAGTTTCTGGAAAACAACAAAACAAAAGAAATGAATCTACAGAAAGCAAGCAATTGCATTTCTTCAAGCTGAATTAAAATTCCTTCATCTTCCACACTTGTATATTAATGTAACATAGCTATTTGGTGATAACTAATAAGATAGACATCTTGCAGCATACATATAAAGGTATATCCTCTCTAATAGTATACTTTGCGTAATATAACTCTGCAGTCAGTTCTAGCAATGTGTCACACTGCTCACGCGTTCTCTTTTCTACACACTACAATTTGATGTTCGCATTCTATAATTCTCCAATACACTTTCATTCAGAGCACATTTGAATTCATTTTGGGCGGGTTGTCCCCAAGGCACACATTGGCTTTGAATTGGTGGGCATCAAAACTCACCACCTTGCACTGATATCAGAGCTTCTCATTAAATCCTTCTCTGCATTTTGTATGCCCACTCATATGAGATCTGACTATAAGGAACTCGATCTCAAAATTTGTGACCCTCATCCTACCTGCCTTTACAATCTGAATAAATGGAAAAAAATTCTATGCCAAAGACGTTGATTTCAAAACTATTTCAGAAAATGATAGAGATGCTTTATAGTGACGGAGCTAATTTGGAGCAACACCACACATTGGAAAAATCTAGGATTATTGTGTTAGATTTTCCAACGTGTTGCTTGGTTGCTGTTCGCATACAGCTGGGTGCAAGAAATCAGTTTTTATTTTTAGCGTTCTTGACCTACAGCTGGGTGCTGAAAGCAGCTTTAAGTTTTTTTTGTTTCTTTTTACGCATTTTAGTTGCATGCTGGACTCTTCTAGCTTTTTTTATATTTAGAAGGATTCTAAATTTATGAAGATAAACTGTTTTTGTTTCTAGAATAAAGCATTTTATCTTCTATTTTAGTTAGCTTTTCTGTTTTAGTTTTTGTAGAACCTAGAACGTTATCTTAGTTTATAAAAGATATCTTGGGCGCATACCTTAGCAGCAGGAAACATATCATATACAAAAGAAAAAAACATTTAAGTGTAATTTAGTTTCAGTCTAGTAAACAACAATTTTTAAACTGTTTGTTGTTCATATTTTCAGCAATGCGTCTGCACTTTGTCCTACTCAAGTCTGCTGTTTTGATTGTAGTTACAGTTTGTAGTTGAATTATCTTTCTAATTGCAGAATCTACTTACCATGTTCTGAAAATTAACACATTGGAGAAGGATGAGTCAATCTTGAGGATCTGGCATCCTCATCCACCACTCCCTCTCCTAAAATCCAAGTTAAGATCATCGACACTGGTTGTGGGGAATATGAGTTACACAATACCTTTCATGTTGGCAAGCTCCCACTCTCCCCACAATCTCATGGGCGACCTTATCCACAGACAAAGAAATCATCAGACATTCTGCAATTTGGCACCACCACATTTGTTCAATATTGGTTCCTAGCTGATGAGGATATTGAAGGAGACATCAGTTCTTGGATCTACCAAGATGAAGAGTTTCCACCATGCTTCCTCAAAGAAACATATCATATGGCACTCTGAGTCTACAAAAACATGAATTACAAAGGTAACGGTCTTGGGCTCCAGAAGCAAGGTGTTCTTGATCCAATCAACATCAAAAAAAACAATCACAAAACCCACAAACTGGGATGCATTCCACCAATGAGGAATCCAATGATCCAAAGGACAATTATGTGCTTGTAGAAGTCCCCTCTCTCAACGTTGAATGCATCAAAGTAAGGACCATCACTAAGTCCTAAGTCCTTAGACAATCTTGCCAACCTCTTCCACAAGATGTCCATCTGTACTGACTTACCCCTCATCCATCCCAAACTCATCAATTGGAACCAACAAGATATTGTGACTATAGACACATTTTAGAACGACAAAGCTATTGCTGACTTTGTGGGGCTTTGTGACGATATACCTACTAGCGATCACAAGAAAGGCTTTGACATCAACCTAGATGTAACAACATATTTTGGAGAACAAGCTAAGTTCCTTAATCCAAAAAACCAGAATAATGTAAGAATAAAAAAATCAGTCCCCTAGTGAATACCTCCCTGAGGTGCTATCGGATGTAGAAAGAAAAAGAAAAATGACATGTCTACTAATGAAAACCTCTCCAAAGCATCAATAGATGAGGAACTCAGCCTACACCTAACAAACTTAAAGTGGCAAGAAAGGTCAACAATCCTAATTGAAATTTAGTCATTTGCTCAAGTACATGCACTATTGTCAGATTTGTGAGTTATCTGATGGGTTTTAACTTTTATTTATAAATGCTTCTTTTATATTTGTGTTCTTTCATTTATGAATTCACAGCAATGGAATGGAATCATATAAGTAATGGTTTGTGAATGTAGACACTAAAAAATTGTCCTTCGCCTATGAACACTTTTTTTTTCCTTCAATCCTCTTTCTTCCCTAATAATTAAATAATTTTAACTATTTGATTATTGTCCAAGGTCATAATTCTGCTATTAATTAAATAATCTTAATTATTTAATTAATTCATTTCTAGTCTTTTATTCTTCTTTTTGATTAATTAAATAAATTTATTTATTTAATTACGTCACTAATGTTTCTCTTCTTTCTATAATTAAATAATTTTTTATTTATTTAGTTATTATCATTTTCTACTATAATTAAATAATTATTTCAATTATTTAATTATTCATTATCCTTTTATTTATTTAAATGGCTACTAATTTGTCGTTTTCTCCCACTTTTGAATTAAATTCTTATTTAATTGAAAGTTAACTTTTCCCTTTTCTTCTATAATTAAATAATGCTTTCATTATTTAATTATTCACTTTCCCTCCTAAATTAAATAATTTTCTACAACAACCTCTTTTTCTGTGCCAACTTCTTTATCCATGCCAGTCTTATCTCTTCACATCTCATTTAATTTCCACCCTTGATTATAATTCAATCAACCGTCCATCCTTAATCTAGTCCTATTTTAGCCCTAATTTAGCCCTAACCCTATTTCATACTACATCTTTCAATCTGGGCCATTGATTGTCATATCTTATTGGCTTTTAATCCTAGCCCTTCATTCCGATTTGGCTTTCTATAAAAGAGACCTATCATTGTCATTAGGCTATTATTGCATACTCAAATTTGAGAGCAATCAAACATATTAAGCAAAATGGAGAAGGACAATGGAGGTGAATCAACCATGGTATAGGTAATATTGCTTTATGTTTTATGTTTCTATGTTGGATTGTGCTTTATTGTTGGTTTAGGCGTTTAGGGTTTTAGTTTTGATGCTTTATAACCTTAACCTTGATTTTACCCTATTCTACAGCGAATAAAGGCATGTCCTTTCTATAATTCTGTGATAAATACACATTTTAACTTAATGTAGATGACAACAACACTTAACTCTAACTTTGGAAGGTGTGACAAAGTAGAGCTAACACTACATGTTACATATTAAATTGTGTACATGATAATTCCTAATGTTTCTAGTGCTTGGTGTACACCACCTTGCTTGCATTGTTCACGTTAAAATATTTCAAGAAACTGCTACAACATTAGGTTCCTAGGCACTGAAGATGCAGACAAACTCCTTCCAACACCTGTGCATGTGTCATCATACCAGCCATAAGATAGCAGACTTAAGCATGGCTGATGCACATAAGTGTCATTTTATTTTTGCAGACACATTTATCAAATGCAACAATAATTATGGTACAATAGGCTTTCAATCATCATGCTCATACATTATATTGCCTGATCAGTGACATTGCAGTTCGGTTCTCTTTATCCATAAATTTGCATTTATATTTTTAGGTTCATTCATTTATGTAAGCCCATAGATACATAATATTACTTTAAAAAATATAGAGCCTGGATTCCCACCATTCCCTTCATTCCAATATCCTACTTTAGGGCTGGTCCAATGCAGGAGGCTACTGTTCAGTTCTTTTCTGTGCAGATGACCCATGAAAGTTGCATTGTAGGGGCCACAGGGATAAATAGAATCTTCACCTAAGAACCTTGACCAGGCATTTTTTTAATTGAGATTGAGAAGGCACTAGAAAGGGGCTGAAGTTATCCAGCACCTGCTTCAAAGAATCTCAGAGGTTTTATTTAAAAATGGCAATCAAATAGAACTTTGTGATTTTTATTAATTAACCTGAAGTTATGCAATGGTAGTTTTCATATAGATCCTCAAGTTTCAGTAGCATGGCAGTAAAATTTAAAATACAACAGAACCATTTCACCTATTAAATCTAATTTGAAATTTCTCTCAGCAACTCCTGCTGAGCAAATACTGGATGTCATTATCAATGGGATCACTTGGTTAGACTCATCCAGATGATGCCTAACAGCCATTTTTGTAATTAGAAAAGAGAATGAAGAAATCCAAGCTCGTCTCCTGATTGACTAAGCACTAAATGTCTAAAAGCTAATTTTTTGGGAAATGACAAATCACATAACCATGTCTTGGTTCTTTTTTCAGATCTGGAAAGTGCCTCTAAAACAATGGAATATGTTGATTCCAGTTTCCAAACGTTAATCCTAAGATTCTGCGAAAATACCCATAAATTGTCGCAGTTTTGAGTCTGCCACGTAGCATATTTTAAGCTGCTGCATAAAATTTTTTTTGCAAGGAAGCATAAATGTTAAATCTTTTCAAACTTATTCCAAAGACAATATAAAAAACAAGAACCAGAGCAAATGACATTGGTGGATATAAAATGAAGGAATGAAATTGGTGGCTGAGATACCTGCCCATATCTTATTTTATGCAATCCATAATCTACAGCTGCTAGATGATGAACTGGACCAAGATCAATGACATTCGATCATTTCATAGTGAGACACCATTGAGAAGATCCTTTGAATCAGTATGTTCAACAATCTTGTGAGAGGTAACTAGAGATCCCCAGCATATTGTAGAGATGGATATCACTAATGCTCCCCGTCCACCTCTTTGCTTATTCTACCAATTTGTAGATTTGAAAGTATTGAAAATGAGATGAAACGCAACTGTTACTAATTATTTCCTTAGCATTACCAATAATCTATGCAAGAACAAACCCCATCCTTAAAATGATGAAAGCGACTGCCATCCCTCATGATGATTTCTCGCTCAGTAATATTTGAAATAAACTTGGTAGCAGTGTGACAATCATCGCATACTCGGAGGTTTTTGAAAATCCTTAGAGTTGTCCCACTAGGCGTACTAATAAGGCCATAAGCAATTGCTAGCTTTTCACTGTGTTGACTAAGAATGTGTTCTTTTAGCTCCTCCTCCACATCATGTAGGCCAAAGTTTGTATTGGGTGTGTATCCTGCCTGTTTCATTTGTATTTCCAAATTCTCTAATGCTGAATAGATCTTCTCTGTTTCTGCGTGAGATCTATCTCCTACAAGAAATGAGTGAACCCTGTTCAATACTTCAATCCAACTGCAACCTGGCAGCTTTTTAAGTCCCCTATTTTTCATTCTTCTTCTCACTTGTGCCGCAGCTTCCCACCTATGCTCTGCAGCATAAATATTCGACAAAAGCATATACCTTCCAGGGTTTTCTGGTTCCAACTCAAAAAGCCGCTCTGCTGCAAGTTTACCCAGCTTTATGTTGCCATGAATCCTAGAAGCACCAAGCAATGCTCCCCACATACTGGAATTTGGTTCGCATGCGGCTTTGCAGACAAACTTATTGGCCTCCTCCAGACACCCAGCACGACCAAGGAGATCAATTATACAAGCATAGTGCTCTGCGCTTCTTGAGACGCCATCATCTCTGTCCATAGAATTAAAATATTGCAAGCCTTCATCCACAAGTCCTGCACGGCTGCATGCAGAAAGCACACCAACGAAGGTGACATCATTCGGTTTCATGCCGTTTTGTTGCATTTCCTCAAAAAGCTGCAGTGCCTCGTTGCCAAAGCCATGCTGGGCATATCCTGCAATCATAGCATTCCAAGAAACCAGAACTCTTTCATATATACTGTCAAACATCTGACGACCATCATCTATAGAACCACATTTTGCATACATGCTAATAAGAGCACTTACAACGAAGTTATCTGACTGTATCCCAAGCTTAATAATATAATTGTGCAACTGCTTCCCCAGCTGTAGAGCAGCTAAGCTTCCACATGCAGTCAAGATAGTGGTGAACGTTGTTGGATCCGGCTTGATGCCTGTCAGAATCATTTGAGAAAAACATTTAAGGGCATCCTCACTCATCTGATTCAGCACATATCCTGTAATCATTGCAGTCCATGAGACTACGTTTCGCTTTGGCATTTTTTCAAACAGTTGCCGTGCATCCTCTATCATCCCCGTCTGCACATATCCTGCTATCATAGAATTCCATGATACAACGTCTCGTTCTGGCATTTCATCAAACAGTTGGCGCGCATTTTTCACTCTCAAATTCTTCACATATCCTGCAATCATAGCATTCCATGACACCACATTTCTTTGCGGCATATTATCAAACACATCAAAAGCATCATCAATTCTACCATTCTGGCAATACCCTGCAACCATGGAAGTCCATGAGATCACATCTCGTTCAGGCATTCTGTCAAACAAATCGCAGGCCATTCCCATTCTCCCTTTTCGGGCATACGCAGCAATCATTGCATTCCAGGATACAACATTTCGTTCTGGCATTTCATCGAACAGTTGGCGAGCACATTCAATTCTCCCTTTCTGCAAAAATCCAGATATCATCATATTCCACGATACAGCATTTCGTTCAGACATTTTGTCAAACAAACATTTCGCTTCCTCGATTAGTCCACTGCGGACATACCCAGACAACATGGCAGTCCATGAGATCACATTTCGCTCGGGCATCTTGTCAAATAGTTGGCGTGCATCCTCTACTCTCCCGTTTTGAACATACCCCGAAACCATGGCAGTCCACGAAACTATATTTCGTTCAGACATTTTGTCAAAAACTTGGCGTGCATCTTCTATTCTACCCTGCTTTGCATATTTTGTAATCCTGGCATTTTGAGAACCCACGTCTAAAATGACAGTTTCATTGCGTCTAAGGTTTGATTTCCATTTGGCTGTTGAATTTAGATATATACGAGTCATTTTAAGGTAGTTTTGGACTTGCAGGGCATAGTTTTTCTGCTGCTTCCATCTGGAGTCCGCGCACGGATTGGAAACTGCTTTCATTGCCTGTTATTTCAAAATGCAATTGAATCCACTGTATCCCTATTTCAAAAAACTCTCTGTAAACAAGTTTTCGTTCTATTTCTCACGTTTCCCAGTTAGAGAACTTGTTTTTATAATTTGCTTGGTCATTTCTTCTCGGCAGTATGCCATTTATACGATAGATTCGCAAAGCATCCGACGATTCTTGTGAACATTTACGCCGAAGGCGTTCCTCTGTGAGAGAGAGAGCCCTCTAACTATTGATAAGGCCGGTCAAGAACGTCTTAATACTATAGAAAGAAATCCGACTGTTCGAGAGTTTTATACTCCGCTATATTCCATTGTTTTTTGTGTGCATTGGGGTGGCGTTATTATTATCGTCATTGACACGACTCCTATGGATTGCCACCGAAAGCCTTACTTTATCATGTTTCTGCAAAACCCCCTGTTCTGCTTCGAATGCGATGTGTTTGTGTTTTGGGTATTTTACATTTATCTTGCAATTTAGTTATATATATAGAGTTAGTATTCAAGATTTTTGGAAAAAAATTGTGTAAATTTTCTACATCAATGTTTCAAATATGATCCATCATCAAGATTTTAATTTTAAAGTATTATATGAATATGTAAAAAGAACAATTTTCAAGAATTAGATATTCAAGTTTTCAAATTACTATATAAATGTGGAAAAAGAATAATCTTTGGAAATTAAGTACATAAAGATTTCAAATTATTATAAAAATATGAAAAAAGAATAATCTTTCAAGATAAAATGATTAATTAGTTTATCGTTGCATTTAACTCTCTTGAAATGCATTATTTTTCATTTTTTTTGTTGCAACACTTGCATGAACCAAACAAAACCAAAATTATTCAGGATATAATAAATCATAAAAGGAATCGAGAGAAACCTTATATTTACATAACAAAGGCTCGATGCACATGCATATGGGAAAAAATCTTAAACTAGAATCTCTTGCAAAGAATCACTTATAAAGAAGATGGCTTCAAACTAATAAACCAAATGGTTTATTGAAACTTGTGTGTAATGTATGTTAACAAGACTTGATCATTGGGCTTTGTATTTTTCACCTCGCTTAAAAATAAACTATCAACCATATGGTAGGACATACTTTTCCTTTTCTTGATTGTGTCAAATAATAAGACTCCTAGCATGGGGCTAAACTAAGGCATGAGATTCCAAGGTTGCTTCCTTTATAATGTGATAAACATGTATATCGTATTAAGTGAAAAGTGTCTACCATGCAACTTGACTTTTTTTTAATTGAATGAATGCATAATACAAAATTCGATTTGTCTGTAATTTTTTGTTGCATGCAACTCAACTTTTACTTTCTACTCCTAAGACAAGCAACAAAATTTACCAACTATTGTGTGACTCTAGACTAAATCGTACTCTTAGAGGAGGACCACACCATGTGATGTCAGATGTCACTACCATGTGACCGCCATGTGAAATCAACAATGGGACTCTATAGTTAGTAGAAAGTTAGAAGAGAAACATGCCCGCCAAGAAGTCAACGTAGTCGTCGTGTAAGCACCGACTCACAAGGGATGTCACTATATAATAATAAAGCCACTTCAAAAATATGAAGTCAACGCATAGAATATATTCATAGCACATAATAAGGACAATGACTAATCTATGGAGAGTGGGTCATGGAAGGTGACCAATCCTCCCCATTAGTCATTGTGTACTAGGAGGTGAAACTGGTCATCGTGTTGGCATTGCAAAATTCAAAGTTTCATTTTGTGTCTACGTTATGTCGCCTCAAAATTATAATCAATTTGAGATATTAGTCATGGGTCATTTTTTTTCAAAATTTCTCAACACCATTGGATGGAGCATAGAAAATTAAGTCAAGTTGCATTTAAAAGTTTTTAAAAAAATTTGAAGGGACGAAATTGATTATCTTGCAAGTTTTCTCCTTCCATTTGAATCAAGCCCAATTCCTCACAAGGTACTACTTAGTTGTTTTTCTTCACAAATGTGCAGTTGGGTTGGAAATTTCTACAATAGGTTTTGAATGATGAAAAAAATACCAAGTATTGGTTTTGTGGGATTTCCATGGTCAAGTGAGCCTCTATTGTTTATTTTTTAATCTGGTTCACTTAGCTTTACCATATTTGTGGGAAATATATGTTCATCCATACTTGCAGGCCTTTTCATCCAATCTGCCTTTTGTTCACTTGCTGATGAATTTTTTGCATTTCCACTTGTAGACATTTTTCTCACAAATGCAATCAACTTCCAAATCAGCTAAGTGAACCTTGGAAAGCAAATAGATCTCATCTTCCCACATTTATTCTCAATGGCATCATCTTCTTCTCTACAAACTTTTCCAAGTGAACTCCTTCCAAGTGCAGTTGTCCAATTCACTTCATTTTCCCCACATTTCTCCATTTTGTGAACCTCTTATTCATCAAAACTTTCATTTCTAAATCCTTTTCATCCAATTCAAATGCCCCCGTACATATACCTCTTCCATCACATTGTCCTACATTTGTACCTTCATGACATCATGCTAATTCCATCCCACCCTAAAGTTGAAGTTGGAGGTTCATATATCTTTCTCCATAGGAACCTCTTCACTACCGATAAAATAAGTGAATGGTTTGTGGGCATCCCTATGTGAATAGGACATCATTTTGATGTGTAGAATCAATAGTGGGTTGAAGTCCCATAAAGACCAAAATACTAAAATGTTGACTTCCCATAAACCTAATAGAATTTTTTTTCCTATACATGGATTTTTGTGGGTATCCAAAGGCTATATTGACCTTGTGGTGATTACAATGGTATTCAAATATGTCTACTTGGGACTTGAATTCCATTGAGCCATTTTATGTTCAATTTTATGTTGAAATATGGTGTAATATGTTTCATGAACCCACTTATGCACCCACTTGAGGGTTGATTCTCTGTAACATGTAAAAATAATAGGAATAGCTCTCAATTATCACCATTAACACTCAAAAACCACTAATAAAACTAATTTATCTAATATATGATGCCTTATGGAAAATTTTGATGTTGGTTGGTGAAAATTCATTAAATATGGGTGGCACCCACTTCTCATTAATTATTTTTTAGAGATCTTTTATGATGTGATGCACTTCCAGGTTGACATTTCTAGCAAATTTCATGAGAAATTATTTTGTTCCTTGCACTCAACCACATAGCTCTATAAATGTAGGGGCATAGTGCATGTCAGAAGAATGTTTTGCATGCCTCTTTATGATCAAATCCTATTTGGAGTAGATAAATTTCATCTAGACACTTGATGAGGTTATGGCTATGGTTTTCCATTTGGAATGACCTTTAGACATTTTATTGACAGTGTGGTTGTGTTTATATTTTGTTGATAGGTTTTTGATAGGGAAGAGTCATTGCAAAGCCATCAACAAAAGAGAAATACTTACGGGAAGCCCTTGGGTTTCAAGTTTTAATTTTGGATGTAAATGTTTCATCATTGTAATAATTCGGGTTCTTTCCCAAGCTTGTAATAACACTTGTAAGCTTTGAAGATTACTTGATTAAAGGAAGAATAAAAATTAGTTGAGTTTTTCCTTATGTATAATATCCATTTCTAGATGTATGTTGTTTAGTTTTTCAACCAAAAGTTTGTAAAATCTTTGCAAATATTTTGTTGGGTATCTTTTCAACATAAAAAGGAAATGTATTGATGTTCCCAAGGATTACTAAGTAGACTCTCTTAATATTTTTCAACCATTTATTATTTTTTTGAATGTCCATATAGAGCCCAACTGATGCAGGAGCATCTCAGGCTCTCAAGCTATCCACATCAATGTGTACATAATTGTCTTTTACTACCAATTTTGTTGTGTTTTTGTAGGTGCATTTGAGTTCATTTTGTATGCCCTTCCCTTGTTCGATGTCGCTCTTCCATTGGTGTGACACCATGTGATTAGAGGGACTTCCAATCACGTCTCTTCGACAACCCAATGTGAAGGCTATGCATCGTTGACAAGATCTTCCTCCATCACTGGGACTTAAGGTGGCATCCCCTCGACATCACGATGGAATGTATATCTGTAGTCCTTAGGTGGGAAGTCTTTATTGGCGGGAGTTGTCCACTTTAGCAGGACCCTAAGCATTGTCTCATCGACGACCCAATACTAAGCCATGGGCTCTTCGATGGGAGATTGTTATATTGTCGGGACTTGAGATGCCATCACCTTGATGAGTCAATGTTGTTGGTGGCTCTTACACTATCGGTGAGATCATGTTATATCACCAGGACTTGGAAAGTCGTCTCATCGATGGCTCGATGGTGCATGAAGGAAGTTCATTGAAGCAACTTAGCTTCATCGGAGGGACCTTTCACTAAGTCTCCCTGATGTTCCAATGGCTGTGGTGGTGATGTGGTGGCGACTTGGAACCTTTTTCAAAGGGATGTCCTTGTATCGAAGGGACTTTGGGTGAACTCTCATTGACAAGCCAATGGGATGGAGTTGAAGACTATTGGTTTCGACGGTTCGTGTGCTCAGCAGTTAATCGTTAGGAGATCGTTTCAACATGGAAAAATGGGATTGAAACTATTTGGTCAAGGAGAGGTGTGTAGCAGGGGAGGAAGTGAGAAAAATTAGAGGGAGTAGCATTCACAAAGAAGGATTGTAATTGGAGGAATCATTCTTGTATCTATGGAAGAGATGTGTAACTGAATTGTAGATGTAGTTTGTACTATGTTGAATACAATAAAAGAAGATTATTTTCTTGTTGAGTTGCGTCTTATTTTTGTTTGCTGCTTGATTGACAGCCTAACAAGGCTCTTCAATATCGACTGTGTCAAGTGCTATTAGAGCAGGTTTTCTCTTGGAGAAAGTGTCAAGATATTACGAAACCCTAAAAGGGAATTTGTTGTGGGTAAGTGAGGAAAGGAAGAAGACCTGTAACTATAGAGGGCTTGCATAAAATGGCACAAAGGGGATGTGGAAGAGGAAGAGGGGCACAACAAGGAGTAGACCCTGTCATGATGGAGATGTTGAGAGGAATTACGGCCAGACTAGAAGCCATTGAAACTGCATGGCGAAGAGGTCATCATATTGAAGATGTGAGTGACGATGAAGAAGAACGGGTTGAAGTTGAAGGAGGAGAAAACCAACTTGAACTTGACCAAGGAGAAGAGGGGTTCATTCAGCCTTAACCATAATAAATACCAAGCCCCATTTTAACCCTTCAAACTACAATGGTAATCTGAATTCAGATGAATTGTCGGATTGGATCACTAAGATGGAGAAGTTATTTGATTTTGAAGGTACAGAGGAAGACAAGAAGGTGAAATATGCTTGTACAAAGTTAAAAGGGCATGCATCCCTGTGGTGGGATCATTTGCAGAATGATAGACAAAGAAGAGGCAAGGAGAAGATAAAGTCATGGGATAGAATGGTAAGTGAATTGAAGACAAAATTCATGCCTATAGACTATCAGATAACTCTATTTAGAAAATTGCAAAACTTGAAGCAAAGAGAATCTAGTGTCAAGGAATACACTAAAGAGTTTTATCGATTAAGCATTCGAGCAAGTCACTCGGAGAATGAGGTTGAGAAAGTTGCAAGGTATTTAAATGGCTTGTGGGTGTCCATACAAGATGAGATTAGATTACTCAAACTGCAAAGTGTGGAAGAGGCCTACTAGTGCGCATTGATGGTCGAAGAGAAGCTAAATAGGAAACAACAAAGCAATAATAGGGGTAGAGGTAGAAATGCTTGAGGTAGAGGATAGAACAATAGTGGAAGGGGATATCCTGCCAAACAAGATGAAGATGGTACCTCACAGGAAATGGGAGGTAGTGGAAGCTTCATAGGAAGAGGAGAATCTTCTCGAGGAAGGGGTAATTTTGGAAGAAGTAGAAGTAGAGGGTTCACCATTATGTGCTACCAATGTGGGGAGATTAGACATAAGTCTTTTGATTTTCCACAAGTTCAAGGTGGAGGAAAAGGAAAAGAGGCCAAAGATCATGTGGCCCAAGTAGAGGATGAAGTGGTTAAAACTTTGAAGCATGGAGAAGACCCAAAGGATAGAGAGTCTTTGATGATGAGAAAGATTTTGTTAAGCCCTAAAAAGGTAGAAATGAAACCTGTACAGAGAATAAATTTGTTTAGAACCAAATGCAAGTCAGGTGGAAAGTGTTGTAAAGTGATCATCGACAGTGGCAGCATAGACAATATTGTGTCTGAAGAAATGGTAAAGAAGATGAATTTGAAAAAAATGAAGCATCCCAGTCTATATAAGGTATCATGGTTGCAAAAGGAGCACCAATTGGTGGTAAGAGAACAAAGCTTGGTTAATTTCTAGATTGGTAATTACAAGGATGAAATACTCTATGGTGTGATGCCAATGGATGCCTATCATATCTTGCTGGGAAGACCGTGGCAATTTGATAGACAACTTGTTCATGATGGTAAGAAAAATACATATACCATTAAGAAGGATGGTCAGTAGTTTACTTTGAATCCTATGAAGGATAAAGATGAAGATACAAAAGGTACTTCTAGGGTGTATCTTGTCCCAAGAAAGAAGTTCTTACAAGATTTGAAGAAGGATGGTGTTTGTTATGCATTTTTTTCCCACCCATTTCAAAACATGACAATAGAGAAAGAGGAGAAGCTGCCAGTGGAAGTTCAAGAATTGGTTAATGAGTATGCTAGCATAATGATGAAGGAGTTACCAAATGGGCTGCCACCAGTGAGAGAAATCAATCACTGTATGGATTTGATTTCAAGTGCAAGTTTACCAAACAAGGCACCGTATAGGATGACACCTCAAGAGAATGAGGAAATAACTAAACAAGTCTAGGAGTTGTTGGACAAGGGGTTGATTAGGGAAAGTCTCAGTCCATGCATTGTACTTGCAATATTAGTGCCTAAGAAGGGAGGAGAATGGAGGATGTGTACAAACTCCTGTGCAATTAATGAAATCACCATCAAATATAGGTTCTTGTTGCCCATAATGGATGATTTAATGGACTATTTGAGTGGAGCAAGGTATTTCACGAAGATTGATCTAAAGAGTGGTTACCATCAAATTAGAATGTGTGAAGGGGATGACTAGAAGACAACATTTAAGATGCAGGATGGATTGTATGAGTGACTGGTAATGTCGTTTGGATTGACAAATGCACCCAGTACATTCATGAGATTGATGAATCAAGTGTTGAAGCCCTATCTTGGTAAGTTTGTCATAGTTTACCTTGATGATATTTTTATTTTTTAGTAAAACAAAAGAACATTTATAACATATTAGGGTTGTCTTGCAAAGATTGAAGGAGGAAAAACTAATGGTGAATCTAAAAAAATTCACTTTCATGAAGGAGTTAGCGTACTTGGGATTTGTAGTTTTAGAAGCGAGATTAAAAATGGATCTTGAAAAGGTAAAGGCTATTGTTGAATGGCCATCACCAAGGAATACTTTTGAAGCCCGTAGTTTTCATGGGTTGGCAAGATTCTATAGGAATTTCATAAGAAATTTCAGTGGGATATGCGCTCCCATCACATAAATGATGAAAGGAATAAGGAAAGAGTTCAAGTGGACAATTGCAATGGAGAAAAGTTTTTAGTTGTTGAAGGATAAGGTAACAGAACAACTAGTATTGGCGCTGCCAGACTTTGGAAAAGTTTTCCAAGTGGATTGTGACGCAAGTGGAACAACAATAGGAGGAGTTCTTAGCCAAGAGGGAAGACCAATAACATACTCCAGTGAGAAGTTGAATGAATCTAAAAGAAAGTATTTTGTCTATGACCAGGAGTTCTATGCAATTGTGCAAGCACTCAAGAAGTGGAGGCATTATTTGCTACCAAAGGAATTTGTGGTGTATACAAATAATCATGCCATGTTGTTCATAAATAGCCAAGGTAAGTTGAACTAGAGGCACATGAAATGGATTGAGTTCTTACAAAGTTATTATTTTGTGTTAAAACATAGGAGTGGTAAATCCAATCGAGTTGTAGATGCACTAAGTAGGAGAACTTTGTTGCTGAATGTGATGAAAGTGAATGTTGTTGGTTTTGATGCTTTGGGTGAGTTGTATGAATAAGACTCGGATTTCAGAGAGGTATGGTTAGCATGCAAGAATCCAGTGGAATTGGATCAAACTCCATGGTTGGAGTACTTTATTCAAGAGAATTTGTTGTTCAAAGGAAAGAAGTTATGTATTCCTAGGGACTCCATGAGGGAGAATCTAATCAAAGAAAAACATAGTGGTAGATTGGGTGGACATTTTGGAACAGATAAAATAATAACTTTGTTGAACGAGAGTTATTATTGGCCAAGAATGAGTGTGGATGTCAAGAAGTTGGTACAAGGATGCATAATTTGTCAACATGACAAGGGTATGAAACAAAATACCGAATTGTATCAGCCATTACTGATTCCAGAGAGACCATGGGAACACATTAGTATGGATTTTGTTCTAGGACTTCCTCGAACTCAGCGAGGTAATGATTTAGTTTTTGTGGTTATTGATAGATTTTTAAAAATGGCTCATTTTATTCCATGTCAAAAAACTAGTGATGCTTCCCATATAGCAAATTTGTTTTTCAAAGAAATAGTTTAGTTGCATGGTTTTCCTAAGAGTATCATATTTGATCGAGATACAAAGTTTGTTGGTCATTTCTGGCACACATTGTGGAAGAAATTAGGCACACATTTGGGTTTTAGTTCAGCCTACCATCCACAAAAAAATGGTTAGATTGAAGTCATGAATAGGAGTTTAGGTAATCTCCTTCAATGTTTGATTGGTGACAAACCAAAGCAGTGGGACTTGTTGAAACAGGCAGAGTTTGCCTATAATAATTCAGTGAACAAGAGTATTGGAAAAAATCCATTCAATGTGGTGTATGGGTTCAACCCTAGGGACATAGATGAAATCAGAGATAGTGTAAACCTAGTGAGAACAAGTGTTGCAGTGGAGGATTTTGTAGAATATATTAGAGATTTGCATAAAGAGGTGAAAGAGAAGTTGGAGAAGAGTACAACTAAGTATAAAGAGTTTGTTGACCATCACAAAAGATAGAAGGAATTTCAAATTGGAGAACTAGTTTGGGTTCATTTAAGAAAGGAGAGGTTTCCACAGGGAACCTATAATAAATTAAAATGGAAGAAACTAGGTCCTTGTCGGATCCTACATAAATTTTCAGCCAATGCTTATGAAGTTGAACTTCTAGAGAATGTAGACATATCTCTTATCTTCAATGTCAGTGATCTATACAAACATTTTGAAGGAGAAACAAGTACTCAACCTCATTTTCCTATATATATAATAGATAATACAGATTGGGTGAATCAGCTACCTGAGAAGCAAACTAAAGAAGTAGAAGAAATCATTGATTCTAGGGTTGGAAAGAAAACACGTGGTAAAGAGTACATGGAGTACTTGGTTCGCTGGAAGGGAAAATCAATGGATGAAGCATCTTGGTTGAAGGAACATGAGCTGGCCCAATTTGGAATCTCGATTCCAAATTGGCCTAAATGTTCCTGAGTCCCCACTCATGGAACATTTCTCCCTTCCCGGGGTGTTTGATGCAGGAGCATCTTGAGCTCTCAAGCTATTTGCATCAATGTGTACGTAATCATCTTTCACTGTCAATTTTGTTATGTTTTGTAGGTGCATCTGAGTTCATTTTATATGCCCTTTCCCTTGTCTGGTGTCACTCTTCCATCAGTGTGACACCATGTGATCGGCGATACTTCCAATCACGTCTCTTCAACAACGCAATGTGAAGGCTATGCATCGTTGGTGAGATCTTCCTCCATTAGTGGGACTTAAGGTGGAATCACCTCGACATTACAATGGAATGTATGTCCACACTCCTTAGGTGGGAAGTCTTTATCAGTGGGAGTTGTCCACTTCGGTGGGACCTTAAGCATTGTCCCATCGACAACCCGATACTAAGCCACGGGCTCCTCAGCGGGAGATTGTTATATCGCTAGGACTTGAGATGTCATCACCTCAATGAGCCGATGTTGTTGGTGGCTCTTACACTATTAGTGAGATCATGTTATATCATCAGGACTTGGAAAGTCGTCTCATTGATGGCTTGATGGTGCATGAAGGAAGTTCATCGAAGTGACCTAGCTTCGTCGGAGGGACCCTACACTGAGTCTCCTTGATGTTCCAATGGTTGTGGTGGTGATGTGGTGGAGACTTGGAACCTTTGTCGAAGGGACGTCCTTGTATCGAAGGGACTTTGGGTGAACTCTCATCGACAAGCCGATGGGATGGAGTTGAAGACTATTGGTTTCAATGGTTCGTGTGCTCGATAGTTAATCATTAGGAGACCGTTTTGACATGGAAAAAGGGGATTGAAACTATTTGGTCGAGGAGAGGTGTACAACAAGGAAGGAAGTGAGAAAAATCGAAGGGAGTAGCATTCAAGAAGAAGGACTATAATAAGAGGAATCAATCTGGTCTCTATGGAAGAGATTTGTAACTAAATTCTAGATGTAGTATGTACTCTATTGAATACAATAAAAGAAGATTGTTTTCCTATTGTGTTGCGTCATGTTTTTGTTTGCTGCTTGATTGACAGCTTGACAAGGCTCTTCAATCTTGACTACATCACCAACTTGCCTATGCATTTTGAATAACATAGTCTTTTTGTAATATCTTTATTAGATATCACCTAAGTTTTTGTTATCACACGCTTGACTGAATTTAGAGACTTTATTGCCCAATGGATAAAGGAACTAGTCTATGACTATATTTCTTCCCATCATCCTCAACACACTATAAATAAATCAATTGAAATATATATCAATTTTATTTTTTGTGTTATATTTGCATTGTCTAATGTGTACATAAAGTCTAAGGGGTTATCATACATCACATTTTCAGACACTTGTATTGCAGATTTATCTATTAAATTGATGCTCAACCTTACATCTCCAAACTAGCACATATGTATATAGTGACCAGTATTGGGATACATTGTGCATTGGATATGGTTTTTTATAAGGTAACTACTTATTATATCAACCATTCATCCAACATCTTAGGGAACACCCCCCTTAGACTTGCAAAACCAAAAGTGAAGGATTTCTTACCCACCTCAAGAATTGGTCTTTAGTTTCCCAACCTAAAGACATGTTTATGGTGATCTTCCCAAGTTTTATACCTTTGACACTTGGAAGATTATCAAACCTTGCATATTTGGGGATCACAGTTTAGGTCACCAACAAATTGGCATTGTTGTCGAAGATAAGATTTAATCAGTGATAAATTTGAAAACCCAAGTTATCTAGCAATCACAGTGTTGTTAGGAAAGTATTGCTATTTATTTTGAAATTAGAAGTTTGTTGAATCTAATTATGTCTCCTTCAAGGAGTAGCAACTCTTTCAAAGGAAGATCAAGAATTTTGTTGACAGATGGTCAGTGCTCCCCTTGGGATTCGTTGCATGGTTTAATAGCCTCCCATGGATCTGTTAACTCTAGCGATTATATTGGGCATTAATAGGTTGACCTTTTGGTGCAATGGCAACTATGGGGCCAATAATTAGTATTAGAGCCAAATGTGTCAAGTTCGAATCACCTCAGGTAATGCTGAGGGGAAGATTGTTGGCAGATGGTAAGTGCTCCCCTCAGGATTCGTGACATGGTTTAACTCCCTTTCGTGGATCCGTTTACTTTGGCGATTGTATCAAGCATTAATAGGTTGACTTTTTGGTGCAATGACAACCGTGGGGCCAATAAAGTTAGTTTTAGAAGATAAAGAATGGACAAGGATCAATGTTCCAAAGGTCAAGAAATTCCTAGAGTAAATTCTATTGATGCAAGGTGACAAGAACAAGGGAAAGACAAAAATCCAAGTAAGTCACGTATACATAATCCAAGAAATACTAAAAAGTAGATACTTTGAATAGAAGATCTACTTCTAGGAATTATGATCAATACACATTAGCTGATTCAATTGATAATCTAGTTAGAACTACTAGAAGAACTTCCAAATGAGATTATGCTAGGTGGGTATGTGCAAGGAGATGAGGGACAAAAAGGGGGTCTTAAATGGCCACTTTTTTTTTCTTTCTAAAATCAGGAAAGACTAATCTTTGATGAGAATTTGAAGATAGTTACACTCAAAATTTGAAGATGCAACAAGAACAAGAGGCATAGTGTTATGATTCTACTTTATATACTACTTTTTTTTTGAAATGGTGGAGATTAAGGTGTTCAAAAAGAGGGAAAACACAAAGTGCTCCTATTTCTATCAAAAAAACATAACATGGCATTTGGTGTGCTCCCTCTAAAATGTTAACTTTTTTTAGTATTTAAAAAAATTCTTGAATGAGAAATTAGCTAACACCATTTAGTTTATGCTCAATTTTTTAACTAATTTCTTAATGGATATATGATTTTTTACTAATTTTCAAAGTGGACACATCCTAAAAAACAAAAAATTGAGCGTTCTCACCACCAATTTTTTTGGAAACTAATCAAATATCATTTTTTTTAAAGTGCAAAGAATAGAGTCTAGTTTGGAAAAACGTAATTTGTTTCTAATTTCAATTGATGGATAAAAAATGAGACCAAAAATACCATACGTGGATTTTTGACAAAAAAATGGAGACAAGCAAAATAAATTAATGATCAACACCTTAAAATATTTGAAACGTAAAAAAATTACATGGTTAGAAAGCTAAGAGGAAGCTTGACATTACTATGTTATTTTTAACTTGGCATTGAAATATGTGCAAACTTGATGGAGAGCACACTCAACACTATGTCATTTTTTGTAAATTTGTCAAAAACACATATGTGGTCGTTGAAATATAATTCCAACTCTTTGGGTTGGATGCCCAAGGAAAATCCAACCGTAATGGTTGGAAATCACCAAAGCAGGTATAATGCGCTTGCATTTCTGTGAATAAAAACTCTCTTTCTCTTTCTCTTTTCGTTAAAATATATACATGAAATAAACATTTAAGTATAACTAAAATTTATATATGGACATTTATTTTCTTATACTTTAATTTATATTTAATATATATAGTTGTAGGATGTTTGAGAATGGTTTCTATAGAATAGGGTAAAATCAAGGTAAAAGGCATGAATCAATAGTACCAACCACCAAATACATAAAACTCAAGCCCTAAAGAACCTAATCCAATAATGAAGCAAAAATGAACATAGAAACATAAACAATAAAGCAATATTACCATAAATTCCTATGTCATGGTTGAATCACCTTCATTGCTCTTCTCCATTTTGCTTTATATGCTTGCTTTCCCTTTGATTTTAGGTATGCAAGAATGAGCCTAGTGATAGTGAGAAAAATATTGAAGATAGTAGTTATGGTTGTAGCCTTGAAATGAAAGTGATAGGTCTCTTTTATAGAAAACCAAATTTGAATGAAGGGCCAAGACTAAATGATTAAGATCAATATATGAGATTGCTTTAAGAAGCAAGGAAATAGGGCTAGAGCAAAAATAGGGTTTAGTTAAGGATGGATGTTGGGGATTAAAAGGTAATAAAACCTTATCAAGGGTGGAAATTGATTGAGATAAGAAATAATATTTGGCACAAAAAAAGAGGTGGCTAGAGTAAATCAAATAATTATAAAACTATTTAATTTGGGAGAGAAAGTGAATAATTAAATAAAATGTTAATTTAATTATAGAAGAAAGAGAAAAGGTTGACTTTTAATTAAAATAATAATTTAATCAAAAGTAGAGGAAAAGACAATTTAGTAAATAAGTGGAAAATAATTAAATAAAAAATTTATTTAATTATAGAAGAAGAGGCTAATGAATAATTAAATAATTAAAATAATTATTTAATCATAGTGGGAAAATGAAAATAGATAATTAAATAAATGAAAATTTAATTAATTATAGAATGAAAGGATCAATTAGTGGCGTAATTAAATAAATATTAATTTATTTAATTAATTGAAAGCAAAAAAAAAGGAAAATAAATAAATTAAATTATTTAAATTATTTAATTAATAGAAGAAATATGACTTTGTGAAATAATCAAATAATTAGAATAATTCAATTATGTGGGGAAGAAGGGAAATCAATGAGGAAAAATGGTGTTCGTAGGCTTAGGACATTTTTCAGTGTCTATAGTTTCAGATCTCTAGGAGTTATAATGCAAATTCTAAATTTTGGAAGATTTTATAATTTTTCAAACTTAGTCAAATTTTAGTAAGCAGTAAGCTCCTAGTATCGTATTGCTCTCTATCTCACTCTTTCTATATCCCTTATGTTCTAGACCTCTCTCTCTATCTCCATATAGTTCTCTACCTCTCTCTATCTGACTATCTCTCCCTTGAGGTCAAGAACTACCTCTCTACATCTTCATCTCTCTCTACTTATCCCTCCCTCTCACTCCTACCCTATTTACTCTCTATCTCACTTATTCCTCTCTCTCTCTCTACTTATCTTGCCTACCATATCTACTCTCTATCTCATCTATCTCTCTCTACCTCTCCCCCCTCCCTCCCTTCCCCCTCTATTTCTCACTCTCTCCTTCCCTCTATACTTCTCTCTACATCTCTCTCCCTCCTCCCCCCTCTCTCTAAATCTCTCCCCCTTCTTCCCTCTCTAATTCTCTCTATATCTTCCCTCTCTACTTATCTCTCTCTTATACTCTCCCCTTCCCTCTCTACTTCTCTCTATCTCACCTATCTATGTCTACCTCTCCCTCCCTCCCTCCCCCATCTCTCTCTTTCCCTCTGTACTTCTCTATCTCCCCTCTCCCTCCCACTCGGGAGAGGTGAGGGGGGGAGACAGAGAGGAGGGAAGTAGAGAGGAGAATGAAGTAGAGAGGAAGGGACGGTGGGAAGGAGAGAGAGAGAGGTGAGGGAGGAGGGAGTGGTAGGTAGAGAGAGGGAGAGAGGAGATAGAGAGAAGTAGAGAGGGAATGATGGAGGGAGAGAGTTGTGAGAGAAATAATTAGAGAGGGAAGGAGAGCAAGAGAGAGAGGACAACGAGGTAGTTCTTGAGCTTGAGGGAGAGAGATTGAGATTGAGATAGATCAAGAGTACAAGGGATATAGATAGAGTGAGATGGATATATATATATATATATTTTTATGATAGGAGCCTATTAATTACTAAAATTTGACTAAGTCTAAAAAATTATAAGATCTTCCAAAACCTAGAATTTGTATTATAACTCCTAAAGATTTGAAACCATCCTCAAACATTGTGAAACTGTATACATCAAATATAAATTAAAGTGTATGAAAATAAATGACCATATATAAATAACACTTATACTTAATTGTTTATTTCATGTATATAGTTTGACAAGAAGAGAAAGAGAAATATTTTTTTCTTCACAAAAACATAAGCGTGTTTCAGTATATTGCTCTTAAGTTATGTATTTTACGTGACTAAAAAGTGGCGTGGCCACTTTTTGGTCCCTCATCTTTCTACACTTATCTAGGTATGGAAAAGAAACAAATCATAGTGCAGAAAATATAATTGAAAGTTTACCTTTAACTCAAACTCGAAGAAATTTTGTTCTTCCACCTCTAAGAAATCAAAAGGAATGAAAGCATGATACTCCTTAGAATTTAGAGAATGAGGTACATACCCCATTCAAAGATGATAACTAGAATATTCAACTAGAAATTGAGCATAGATAAAGGGAATTAGATCAACATACTAATCTTATTGCTCATCTCAAATAGATGTAGCATGAGATGGAGGCACAAACTGCATTACAACAATCCCAATTAGCTCAATATACCTTAATAGTGAATCAACAACAAAAAATTACACATTATCCCATACAAAATATTTTTCCACAAAAGAAAATTACTCAACCTTAGAATGTAGCACCTATTGTCCCAATTCAGTAAGTGTCTATTATTCTACAAAACCAATAATCTAAACCCCCACAACAGAATGTGTTCTATAATATTTATGTCAATCCCAAAAGACAAGCTTAGAGATTTGCACCTATGAGGTAGCCATTAGGATTGGAAAGATATAGACAGTTGAAATTTTGTGGTATCCCTAACTATCCTAATATGATTTCAATTGAGATTAGAGGGAAGGTACCTAAATTCCAAGGAAATAATGCTATCATTGGTGAGGATCACTTAAGACATTTCATTGATGTCACCAATGAGTATGAAATAGAAGATGAAGATATCATGAGGAAACTCTTTGTGCAATCATTAGAAGAAAGTGAAAAATAATGGTACAAGAGTCTTACAAATAGCAACATAGACTTATGGGATGAGTTTATGAGGGTAGATCTAACTGTAATAAGGAGAGAGTGGAACCTAAGTTTGCAATCCATGAGCTAAATACCATAAAAAAGTGGTAAATGATTTGGTTTATGATTTCAATAACACATTTATTATGACAATGAGGGAAGTGTATCTCCAAGTAAGGTTGAATGAGCCTATGTGCCTTGTTTTGTACTATAGGACATTTGTTTCAAAGTTGGGTTATTTGTTGATAGATAAGAACCCTCAAAACATTGAGGAAAGCATATGTAATGGCAATCAACATAGAAAGCAACTTAAAAGCTTGCGGGAAAGATAAAAAAGGGATGATGTGAAACTATTGAAACCAAATGCAACAACTTTCAATAAGCCTCTCACTATTAAAGAGAAATAAGACAAGTTGATGGGAGCTACGAAGGACCTCTTGTACAAAGTTGCGAAGAATGAAAAATGTATGCCTTTTAATATTGCTTCTACATGTTTCACTGAAGGTTAAAGACTACATAAAAATCCTTACAATTATGATTGTTCTAAGAGACCTAGAGGTAATGATAGATAATTAGTGCCAGTAAATTCAAACCAAGGGTACAAAGAGAAACGTGCCCCTGACCCCTTGAGGAAGGATCATGTGAATCTTTAACAAGATTCATTTTGGTGTGACATATGTTACTTGCCTCATGACCAATCCAAGTGTGTTGTTGCAATTGTACTCGATGATGGGAAATAATTCCAAGAGCACAAGGGTACACCTGAATGTTTTAATGATGCCAATATATATCAGTTAGATGTCTATGAGGGTGAGGAATTTTTTCAAAATGACTATGATAGTCTTCATGTTCCCTATGAAATTCCAAATAATTTTTTTGAACAAAACAAGGAATAGACGAGGCAAACGTATAACAAAGAAAGTTCCCTATGCCCAAGGATCCTTAGTAGCTCTTTTATTGGCACTTCAACTTTCAATTGACTAAATTTGTCTTCCATGTCTTTGGCCAGATGAAGTTGCAGTTGCTCCCAAAGACAGGCTAGAAAAATTCAATATATAAGAGACCTCTAAGATTTATTTAGGTATTGTTTCCATAAGTAAAAAAAGCATAAATCCATTCTATACATATTTATTAATAAATGGTTGGCTTATTCATAACTATATCTTAAATTTTGGAGCATCTAGTAATGTGATGCCAATGGAAGTTATGAACCACTTAGGACTGCAAGTTTCTAATTCTTACAATAAATATTATGTCATGGATTCTCGTAAGGTAAATGTGATTGGAATTGTGAATAATTTTCTAGTGCAACTTGCTACATACCTATGGAAAAAATTCAATGGACGTTATCATTTCTAATTAGTCCAGGAAGTGGACAACTATGATTGGTGGTAGCTTCAAATGAATTTGTCTTATGCTACCATTATTCTATGTGGGAAATGTGTCTTGTTACAAAAGGAAAAGAAAATGATGATCATTGTAGAGAATCCCAATGAACTAGAGAATGGGGTTTATTACCAAGATGTAGGACCTGATTTTCTACTTAGTGATGATGAAAATGATAAGTATATTTTTTCTTATTTTTTACCCCTACATATTCATCCAAAAAACAATAGACTTTGGAATATAAATTTTGATTATGCATGTTCAAAAGAAGGTAATCGTGTGGGAATCATATTAGTGTCCCCTGGGGGAAAATATTACAAGTTCACTTTTAGATTGAACTTTGAGTGCACTAAGAATGTCACATAATATGAGGCTTTGCTTCTTGGTTTAAATATGGCATTAAAATATGAAATCAAATGCATTAGAATATATGGTGATTTAAAATTTGTGGCATCTCAAGTTAGAGGTACATATGCTACAAAGGAAAGAAGGTTAAGAATGTATAGGAATACACTCTAGGATTTTGTTGAAGCTTTTGAAGTATTCAAAATCATCTGGGTGGAAAGAGTAAGTAATATGGTTATTGATGCACTTGTTGCGATTCAAAATTTGATGTTTCCACTATTCCTAATTACTATAGGTACAATGTTGAGATTTTGAATAGGCCCAACATTCATGATAACATATACAATTAGATGGTATTCAATGATGACCAACAAATTTATGAGTTCTTAAACTGCATTAATCATTTTCAAAACTAGCAGATTGAATGGTAGCCCATGGTGGAGAAGGATGAAGAAGGTAAGGAGACTCTTTTTGGGAATGAGATCATTTATCTTAAAAAAATATAATTCCTATAGGTCTTGTTTTCTCAAAAAGGATGTTTGACAATGATGATTGTTGTAAAAGTAGAAATAAGTATGTAAAAGAAGAAGACATAAAGGGTATAAATCTAGGAAATGAGAACTCCTAAAATGATTTATATTGGGTAAGAAATTAAAACCATTAGAGAAGAAAATGATGATTATACTATTAAGAAGATATAAAAGTGTTTTCCTTGGTCTTATGATGAATTGAAGGCTTATAGGAAAGATGTGTTTCAACATTTCATTTTTTGTTGGAGCATGATGCAAAACAATTCAAACAAAAAAAATGTCCTATTTTTTGGCAATTTGTGTTGTAAGCCCCAAATACCTAAGGTATGATGATCTTCCAAACACAAATAGTGTCAAACCTAGGAAAATCACTACAAACTTGTCTCCATGTTGGGAAACTAAGGACTAATGATTGAGGTAGGTAAGACCTCCTTCAATTTTGACTTTGTAAGACCAAGGGGGCTTCCTTAAGGTGTTAGATGAATGATTGATAGACTAAACAATTACCTTACAAAAAAATATACCCATTGCATAAGGTATCCCAATACTGGTGTCACAATATACCTATGTTAGTTTGGATATGGAAGACTAAGCGCCTAATTAATAGATATTCCACCATATGGATGTCAATGAATATGTTTTATGATAACCCTTTTTAGCACATTCGGACATTACAATAGAACAAACACACTAAAGGAAATAAAAATGTTTTGATTTGTTATTTTTTAGTGTGTTGAGGAAGATGGGGTGAGAAAAAAAATAGTAGATCGATACCTTGATCTACCTAGGAAACAAAGTCTATGTGTTCACACAAAACATATAATGATTGCAAATAAGGTGATGCAATAATCAATACACCACAAAAGACTAGGCTTTTAAGAATGCATAGTCAATAGAAAACCATAAATTGTTGTAGAATATTATGAGAGTCTAGAACATAGTAATCCATAAGCATGCACATGCATTTCTTTTATTATGCTAGAAAGAAACCTTATGAAGGCTTTGTAAGGATTTTATAGTCATCAACTAGTCAACCAAATAACACACATCCATAAATATAAAACATATAGGTTTAGACACCTAATGAAGGTTGATTCTACCAATAATCAACTGATTGTTAATGGTTACAAGTGATTACACAATTTGGGACGAACCTAGATCATTACAACACAAAAATGTTTATACCTAGAGTTAGAAATTGTGAACCTTTTAGTTCTGTTGTGTGGGTTTTTCTTTTCTCTACTATTCTCCTCTCCTAAATATTATCCTCCATCTTCTCTTAAAATGAAAAAGAAGATAGATATAACATGACAGGGATGTCAAGGGTATGCCAAAGAGTCACATAAGGAAAAGGAATCTTAGTTGCAACCCTCAACCATTTCACTTAAGACATCTATCCTCTGAAAATAAAATCTACCTAACAAGAGATTAGAAAACATTCTCTGAGTAATAGTATTAACCTGTAGTGAATTATTTGTATTGAATGAGTGCAAGAAACAAATTCCCATAAAATCCATTAGAAATGAAATCCAAAAAATTCACTCTACCAAGAAAAGGAGTTTGTAAATAATAAATGAAGCATGGGCACCTTATCCCCAATAAGGTCCATGTCAAAATATCTTTAATATACTTAGGAAATACACCTAGGTTAAGCATAAACATCTATAGGAGTTAACGGGAGTACCTAAAACTTTTTTTCGATGCCCTTTGTCCATTGGGAGATTTTGACCCCTTACGCCTATGAAAAACCAATCCTATCTACCCATCCACTTCGTTCCAATGACCCTCAACCACCCACACCATCCCTTTAGTAGAAAAATTATCCTGAACTACCATCGTGGAAAATCGACCCTCATAAGGTCACAAGAAAAGACATCAAAATCCATATGGAAAAAAATATTACAAATGGAACCATGTAGAAAAATGAGCCCCATTAGAGTCATAGGAATCTCGACCTCATCAAGTCAAATGACACGTTTGGTTCACTTAAACAACCCTCTACAACACTTTTCCCATTATTCTTGTCATTTGTAAAAAAACTGGCACCATGTGCCTTTCGTGAAAAAATTACTTCCAAGTGCACTATGGGAAAAGGCCAACCATCTACCCATTGTGGGAAAACCAACTACAAGTGCATCTTCACCTTTTGACAAAAAAATATTTTTAGATGAAAATCTTCCATAAATGATGTCAACATGATGTCAGTGGTGGACTTGGATACTTTCAGATGAGATGTCAACATCACATTATCATTGTAAGTTATAGAAAGTCAAACCACATCAACCCATAAAACTTTGACTTAGTCAATTTTTTTCATTTTAAAAGTTCATGCAAGAAAAATTCCTCCAAGTGCACATATAGAAAATTTATCTACATGTGCACAAACTATGTTCAATTTAGACATAAACAACCCTCAAGTGCAGATGGACCCATTTGACTTTCCAATGTTCCAATGAACCTAGAAAGTCTACATTACCATAACTTGTTAAGTTTTTTCTTAAAACCCAAATCAAATCACATATACAAGTACCTATTAAGGCCCTCTTCTAGATGCCTAAGATTTTCTAATTCTATACTTAGCTGAAAACTATATTTTTGTTGTAGCTCCAACGACACTCTTTGATTGACACAAGGTAGACAAAAACTATCCATGAGGACCTAGTTCATGTGGAAGTAGCCTCTACACTTAGTCATAAGGCCAAAACCATTCTGATGATAGCATGAAAACCATGACCGTAAAGTTATTATGATTTTTCACCTCCATTTTTCGTAGGTGCAAAACCTATTTGAATCGACCAAAAGATATATCTGGTTCAACAGCCAAAATTTGCAAACCAAGAGAAGATTGAAATTTTGTAAAAATAATCTTGCAAAAATTCATTACCTAAGTGCACTCATGGTGAATTTTATCTAAACAGGTTAAGTGCACTTGAAAATGGAAGTTCACATTAGCCATCCAACAACCCGATCATGTTAGCAATGTAAGAAGATGAGCCTTATCTAATCAAAATTTTGTAATGTATTTTATTTCTTGAAATGTATTTGTGAGAAAGAGGTGTGCAACTAGATGAGTGAAAAAAGTCAACAATTGAACTTACACTTGTCCTATTCAGACCTTTGCACAACCTAATGGACCTATCTGACCTGCATTGTGAGAAAAAGGCATGTGAATTGGATAAAACAATTAAAAGTGAAGCTCACATGACCCCTTGAAGCCCACAAACTCAACACTTAGCTATTTTTCATCATTTGAACCTTGGTACAAAACAAACATGTTTGAATTGCACCATCACAAGGAAGATGGCTCCATTCGGATGGTAGACCAAAACCCACATGGGTATAAATTTTTCCCCTTAGTGAATTTCACAAAATTTTATAAGGCAACTTGGCCTAGTTTTTTATGACCTATCTAATAGTGAAAAGAAAAACTAGCCATATGAGATGCCTCAAATCAGTTATAAACTTGGGTAGATTTGGCTAGGGCATGAAAATGAAACTCAAAAATTTTGAGGTGTCAACACTATCAACCCTACTCTTGCCCCTCAGATGCAAAAAGAATTGATGAAGTTGAAATAAGGATGTATCATTAAACCAAATAAACACTCTTAATGGGTGTCTAACCTTCTAGTTATAAATAGGAATGGAGAAATTAGACTGCATCGATTTTAAAAATTTGAATATCAAGTCCCTCAAGGACAACTATCGATTGCCCAATATGGACCATTTGTTGCAATGGGTAACAAGTTTAGAGTTGATGGATATGATGGATGGATTCTTAGGTTATAATCAAGTTATGGTTAAGGATTATGAGTAGCACAACATAACCTTCACCACACCATGGGCAACAATTTTTTATGTTAGAATGTCATTTGAGTTGAAAAATGTTGGAGCCATATTTCAAAGTGCCATGGATGTTGCATTTGCAAGCTTAACATATAAAATAATGGTTGTCTAACAAGATTATCTAACTACCTACTCTAAGGATATAAATGATCATTGCAATACTTGGAGTTAGTCTTCCAAAGGTGTTTTGGATATGGGATATCATTGAATCTCTAGAAGTGAATTTCTCAGTGTAGAAGAGGGAAATATTATTTCTAAGGAAGGGGTAAGGATTGATATAGAATGTGGAAAATCCATAGACCCCATCCCACAACCCAAAATAGTGAAGATAGTCCAATATTTTTTTGAAAATGGTTTGTCCCCAAATTTTCCAAGAAGATAAAGGAAATTTCTAAGGTATTGAAGAAGGGGAAGTCTTCTAGCTAGGATAAGGAATCAATTGATTCCTTCTTGGAAATAAAATATTCACTTAAGAAGATACCAATGTTAGCAAGTCCAAACTATTATAATCATTTCCCATTATTTTCTTTTGCATATTTTTATAATATTATTGTTTAACTATAGAAAAATAAAGATGGATATGAACAACCAATAGCTTTCTTCAGCAAATCATTGAGAGATGTTGAATTAAATTATTTTGTGATGGAAAATCACTCCTATACAGTTGTTAAAGCTATGAAATTTTTTAGACCTTTTCTTTCTGGGGTCAAAATTAATGCTTTTGTGTAACATGCAGTTGTCAAAGATATCTTTGTATAATAGGAAGCATCAAGAAAAGGTGCAGATGAATCAACAAGATCCAAGAGTATGACATGGATTTTTAGATTACAAATTTGGTCAGATATCAAGGCCTAGCAAACCTAGTAGTTGAGGAAAATTTTCCCACTATTGAAGTAAATCAAGTAAAATCTCACCCAACTATTGTCTCATTTCAATTGAAGGTTTTTCGGTGTTATCCATGCTCTTATGTTTACTTTATATGTCGTGTACTCCCTTGGAAATGACTTGGATGTAGAATGTTATTTTTAATGCAACATTCATAGGTTTATAAGAGATATCAGTCTATACCAGGAACTAACCAATGTATCTATTGTTGTATCTAGGATCAATGTCTAAATAGGAAATATTAACACATATTTGTAGAGCATATATTCTAGAACAAGTAAGTACATAGATCTCTATGCATTGCTATGTATTTGTTGTTATTTGTGTCTTTATCAGTGCATTGATTCATTCCTTACTCGATCAATGCATTGATAAAGAGTAGTAGCCTAATTTGCACTATGGTAAGAGTTAGCCTACCTACGTCTCTTATAGCAGTACCTACCCCCAACTGGGTTTGACTTTCCCCTATTTCCTTGGGGTTAGAGTAGAGATTATCCTCACCAATCAATTAAGTTTTTAAGCCCTCTTAGTTGAAGTCAGCTATAGATTAAGCTATTGGTTTGGTTCAGCTTAAGATAGACCTTAATTTAGCCAACACGATAACTTACTAACTTCTCCTTTCATTTATTTTATCCAACTATAGTTCCTTGTAGTATAGCTAGATCTCCATCTATAGAATAGTATGGGCCAACAACTATGCCATTAATCTTAATTACCTTGCTAGCCCTCCTACTTAATTAACTTTCTAGAATCCTCCAGCCCCTTACAATTTTATGGGGGTAGGGGAGCAGTAAATTAATGACATTCATTAATGCGCTCCATAGTCTCCTCCTCCCACCCACCCCAATTAATTATCCCACTAGAGTACAGGTGAGAAGCCTGCTATAATAAGGGCTAGAATCAACTAGGAGGAGCCTTCAAGAGCATCCCTTCATAAAAGACCATCCTATAGTTGTTGACCTAAGGCGAGTATGGTAGGGTGCGATTTTATACGTAACATGGCAATTAATCATCTTGCTAGCCCCCCATGAACAATCGATAGTTGGTGGGAACTATAGGGAAATGATGCTATAGCAGGCATGTTACGTATAAAATCCGGTTAATTCCCATAGAGCTATTGTAGGGGGCTTCTACCTAAGGAAGTCTTTAGTTGATTTCTGATCTTCTTCAATAAAGTTATGAATCATAGTTGCCACCCTACATGCAAGGTGGGAGGGAAATTTATGGCCATTGGGAATTCTAGTGGATAGATTGATTAGGGAGCTATAGTTGGCCCCTACTATTCTAGAGAAAGGTATATGCCACTGTTCATTGGGAACTAGCTATGGAGGTAGATGCCATTGTTCATTAGGAACTATTAGTTGCCATTGTGGGAACTATAGTTGAGGTTAGATGCCATTGTGTTAACTATTTTTGAGGGTAGATGCAATTTGTGGGAGGCTATAGATTGGGAGGGAGGGCCCCAACTAAAATAGGGTGGGAACTTAGGAGGACTAAAGTTGCCCGAACGGTTGGGGGGGTCTACTATTCGCCAGGGCAAACAACTATGCAGGTGGGAGGGCAACTATAATTTGGGTGGGTGGGAAACTATAGTTCCCCGAAAACAAGAGGCCCCTACAATTTTATGGGGCACCAGGAAGGAAAGGGTGGGAATAGTAGTTGTTCCGGGTGGGTGGTTATTCTAGCATATTCTAGCTTATTCTAGCATATTATAGCAAGAAAATTAATTTACCCTAAGGCTCAAACCCCACTGACCTGCCCTTCAAGATCTAAGGCGAATGGGTTGGTGGGGTTATAGGTGAATGGGTCGGTCCCGAAGGGAAGGTCGGTGGGCTTCACCTTTTCACTTATTAATTCACTAATTAATTTACTGATTAATTAAGGGTTGGGGGGGCCCTACAATTCTATGGTAGTTGTGGGAGGGAGTTATAGATGAGGGAGGGCCCTACTATTCTAAGGTACTTGCTTACTCTAGTAGGTTGATTAATTAAGAGCTTATTAATATTGCTTATTCTAGCAGGTTTATTAATGGTAGAGATAGATTAATTCAAACATAATGACCTTACCTTTCCTTCAAATCAAATAATATTAATTTTTAAGCCTCATAAAGACCTTTTCAACTTAATATCTGACTATAGTTTTATTGATTCTATACGTAACATGGGTGTTCCATAGAACCCCCCTGTTGAGAGGTAGGTGAATAGTTTGATCTGAATCGGATTGGTTGGTTCGCGCCTTTCTTTGTATAGTCCACCTACCCACCATGCTCATGAACTAGTTGAGTTTTTTTGACCCAATATCTGATATGTCAAGACAAGCTCTTGCATAACCTGAAACATATTCTATCTCCTATACCAATGCACTACAACCTATTAGAGCACTCACTACAGCCAATCATAAGGAGAACGCCTGCTATTCTTTTCGATCTTGAAACCACTTTGAGCTCTTACTATGCTTGACAGAAGATTTTTCCAAATCTAACCTACGCTTTGCTCAATGTGAAGCACCTTCCCACCAACTATATCCAAAACTATAGTTTCCCACCCACTCGAATAAACTATATCCAAGTGGGGGGATACTATAGGGTGGGTGGGTGATGGAACTAGAACTCCCACCCACCCCTCAAATTCTATGGTAGGTGAGGTAGATTAGTTGTAGAATCAATCTATAATGAATCAAATTGCTCTCTAATTATTCCTAGCAATAAAAGTAGGGGGGAAATTAGGGGGAAATTGCTCGACAATCGTTTTATCAATTTAAATGTTGAAATTCTCGATGAAAGTGAGATTCTCCCCACCCCTCTTTTATGAGGGAAATTCCCATAATTGTTAGGGGTGGGGAAGATGGAGAGGTGACTAGAATCCTCTCTTTTTGGTGGGATTCTCAGAATGACCCCTTTTTTTGAGGAGTTGGGTGCACTCATCAATATCGATCTTGAGTGGGCAACCTGAGGAGCACGAATTCTAGGACAGGGCCCTACACTACCTTTACGAGTTGATAATCGGATCAAGGGTAGTTGGCCATCCAAATTAGTTAACTATTACCATGTCCTTGGATTCCATCACCTTCAACTATCTTTGGTCTCCCACAAACCCCACCGACTATGCGCTTCGCCATTCCCGACCTAGGCTCTGCTAAATTCTGACTTTCACTTCGTGACTAACCCGTGCTTCGCTACCAGGGGTTGGGAGGATATAGATACACCTCAGGTCAGAATTTAGCAAAGCGTAGGTCAAAATTCAGGCAAAGCCTTGTTTATCGGTGGGCATAGCCCCACCGACCCGCTACTATTCTAAGGGGCCTCAAGTGGGAGGAGGAAGTTTCACATCCCCCACATGGATAGGGAGGGATAGGTTGTTTCAATTGGATTGACCCTTCTATCAATAAAGAAAATGGATGGTGGTGCAACCAAGGGCCTACCTTCGACACCAACCATATTGGCCTTAGGTGGGGTTGGGACCGACCTGCCCTTTGAGATTGACCTATTCGCCTCCATTTGGTCCCGAAGGGAAAGTGGGAGGTAGAAGTTATGTCCAACTAGTTAGTGGTTGGGTTAGCCAGTTAGTTGTCCAACTAGAAAGGTAGCAGGAGCAAGCATGACTCCTCTCTCTGCCCCCCCTCCCTAAGATATCCCTTTCTCGATCCCCCACTACAACCATTGTTTGAGATTGATCTTGTCCCTTTAGCCCCCCTACCAGGCTTCACCACCAACCTGAATCATATCTATATCCTCCTAGCTCCCAGTCTTGAAGAGCAAGTCGATGGGGTTGGGAGTGGAATTCCCTCCCGCACACCAACTACAATTGGAGGGCGAGCAGGTTAATTAATGAAGCCCCTCTTTTTCGACTGATAGTCGATAGATGTCATTTGTGGGGGGATACAGAGGATAGGCCTTGGGTGGGAATCAAATTGCTAGCATAACCCCTTGGCTAACTCAATTAGGACTAAGTTCATAACTATACCTTGACCCCCATAGAATTGTAGGGGCCTGCTACCCATTTAGAAAACTATAGAATTATTATTCCCCCCCAACTATTGTCGAAACTAGAGTTGACCACCCCCCCAAATCATAGTTCCCCTGATTAATTGGGGGATAGAATAAGCTAGAATAAGAATTCTATCGATAGTTTCCTTTAGAATAGTAGGGGCCACCCACCCATCAAATAATATATTATTGTGAGGGGTTGGGCTACCCATGGCCCTACTATTCTATGGGCCACGATAGGAAAGAGCGGAAAATTCACAATGGTAGTTGCCCCTGAGCACCTAGGCCCATGATTCTAGCATTCATAGTAGAATAACCAGTTGGTGGTAGAGTAGAGGGATTTGCGTAATTGGATACCAAATTCCAAATGAGATGTCGAATAGAACAATGAGGAAGCACATTGGGAATAAGGGCAGTTGGTTAATTGAACTTTGTATGGGTCTTCATCTACAAAAGATGCATGTGGTTCATCAATGTTCATTGGATTCACCAATCATAACAGAATGACGCTAACATCTGGATATCCCAGCTATAGATCACTTTTCTTTGGATTTCATATCAAAGAACACACCAAACATTGACCGGATCTTATTTCTTTCTTTCTTTCTCTCCAAGCAGAAACACTTTGATGGGTGGGTGGCCCCTATAATTCTATGTGGTTCAAGTTGCTGCCATATAGATAGAGAGAGGATCTCCCCCATATATACATTATGGTTGAGTCCAATAGTCGGTGGGTCCACGAAAATAGTCGGTTAGTTGATGTGGTTCATGATCATGATGTGGTGATTCAAAATGGAGACAACCTTGGGAGCCCTGAGAGCCAACTAATACTGGAGTGGGAGTCTTGGTATAAGGACATAATATTTTATTTAGAGAACTTTAATTTTCCTTCTAAGTTGAGTGATAAGAAAAAAAGGACTTTGAAACTAGAAGCTCAAAGATATATACTACTAGAAGGAAAAATTATAAGGAGAAACTGAGACAGTGTGCTCCTAAGATATTTGGATGAAGAGCAATGAATAAAAGTTATTGAGGACTCTCACCATGGATTGCATGGTGGACATTACATGTCAAAAAAACTTGTCATAAAATTATGCAAAGTGGATGTTGGTAGCCTGGATTATTCAAGGATGTGGAAAAATTTGTAAAGAAGTGTGATGCTTACCAAAGGTTCTCAGGCAAGATAAAATTTGTAGGTGCTCTTCCCCTCACAACTATTTTAGTAGAGGCTCCATTCTAGTAGTGGGGTATTGACTTCATGGGGGAAATAATAGAGAAATATAGCAATAGTCACAAGTGGATATTGGTGGCCATTGAGTATTGTACCAAATGGGTAGAGGAAATCCCTATAAGGAATGTGACCTCAAAAGTGGTGACTAATTTTTTGTTAAATAATATAATGGCTAGATTTGGTGTGTCATTCACAATTGTTGTTGATAGTGAAATGTGTTTTAGACCCAAGGATCTTGTTTACTTATTTGCACAATATGGGATCTTTTTGAACACCCAAAATACTGAGAGGGGGGGTGAATCAACATTCTTATTAACTTAAACATTTATTCAATGCATCACATTAAAATTATAGTAATGGAAAGGAACATATAAAGCATGCATCACAACAAAGAATATAAGAACACCATATTTATGTGGAAAATCCAAAAAGGGAAAAACCACAGTGAGGATTAGCTCACAATATAGATATTGTAATTGGTTACAAAGTTTGATACAATTGGTGGATTCACTATTCAAAAGAAGAAAGGCTCATTGTTGGTGGCTTACTTCCCAAAATAGAAAGAGGTAGAAAAAAGGGTGGCTCACTACCAAATATGAACTGTTAATAATGCATTTGACTATGTTGAAGATATAGTTCCATTGAAGATCAAAATACTGACTTAACACACTTCATCCTTCACCTTAATCCCAATTCACACTTCTCTGCTTTGAAACTCTCACACACTTAATTATCTCGTATGTTTGTCTTCACTCAAGGAATTAACCTTGTGTATATACCGCAACCAACCAAAACATCAATTACGTTAGCCCAAATTATTTACCATACAACATATCATCTAGACATCTCAACACTCAACCATATACGCTTTGTGAAAGGAATAAAAATATATAACACATTAAGATAGGTTAGCATGACCTATAATACTTCCCATAATTTTGTTCTAGAATTTACTCATCTTCGCACAACCTAGAATACTTAGGTCAGCTCCATTGGTGAAGTAACAATAAAATGAACCATCTACTCACTCACAATTTGACAAGTGAACAACCAAAACACTTGCCACTTGGAGAAAACTTACTACATGCATCCTCAAACACTTCAACAAATCTGCATATCAAAAAGTTCATTCGTGGTGGAATGTGGAGCATTCCAATCAGGTACTCTATCACAATTACATTGGCATATTCATATTGATACTCTGTCACTAATATCTTTGATTTTGGAAGACATTATATCATGAAACTTTGGATTTAGAGTCTTCCAATATACACCATCATCAACTCAAAAATGCATAACCAAATTCTTCATGGTGGAGCAATGCAGACCAAAATACTAGTTCACTAAACATTGGAACTGCATTCTGAACTTAGGTAGTTATCCATTCTTGATCGGACCAACACTTTGCCTCTTTGCCATGGATTTCCATCAATAACGAGTTTCCATCAATAACAACACCATACAACATCATATACTCATCAATCACCCCTTTCAACTCATGTTGCCATCACACCATCTTTAATGACAAACTTCCAATAATCTCTTTAGGTTTCCAATAATCTCTCCCATTTTCATTGATTGCAACACAACTCAAACTTCTCCAATATTTTCCCCCTTTAACATCAAGGGAAAAGGGGCCCTTAATATGAAAATTTTCATATTTCTACTATTCTACCCCTTTGAAGATGTGTATCTATATGTTCTTGGGAATAACCCCCCTTTACTACTTCACTCCTATACCCATCTCTTCTCCAAAAAAAATTGTCAAAAAGGTACTACAAGAGCTCTCTAATACATCCACATATATACATTTCAATTTAGAAAGCTATTTATACAAAACAAAAATGTATAACTTAGCTTGTGGAAGGAAGATTGTCCTGATTAGACACCTTCAATTTTGCAAGGTGTGCCTCTAGAACCTTCTTTGTCATCTCTCATTTCTTCTTAGCATAGGAAATTATTCCACACTATTTCTCAAGCTTCATATGAAGCTCTTCATTTTCTTCCAAAGACTTGGGTACTAGATTTTGTTGGAGCATCTTCTCTATATCAACTGAAATTCTAGTTAGAGATGTAAGCCTTATACTTACAAGATATTTGAGTTGACTATACTATACTATTATCTTCTCTTTTTTCTCCTATAGCTAGAAAAACTGACCATGTAGATTCTCTATTTTCATCCTTGTTGTTCCATCTGCATCTCTCATAGGATCATACACTCTAGAGGCCTAAGCAATCTGAGACTCAATTGAGTCCATTTGGTCTTTTATGCTCTTCATGGAAATAAGCCATTTCAAGCAAAATTGAAACAAAATTTTTGCTTCGTCAACATAATTTTGAATATCCTTTAAGTTGCTCTACAACTTACCATGTGATATAGCACACTTGTTAGAAGCCTTTTCCAACCTTTTGTCATTTATCTTCTTATTCATCTCTTTTTCCAACTTCTCCTATGATCCAATAGAATATTCCTTGAAGGAATCAAGGAGGAGCCTTAGTTTTTGTATACAATACATATATTCATCAATGGTGGCCCATTGATAATGTAGTCTTGCAACACTTTAATAGCTTCATCTATCATCTCTATGCTCTTTTGGTGGGTTTTCCAAACCTCCTTTCTAGCGGAGGCATGAAATGCATCACCAAGTCGTAGCTTATGTAAGGGAGATATCTTGTTCATGTCAACCTGACCTTGTTGCATAGGAATTTGTAGCAATTGTGTTGACACCATTGGTGGAAACTGAAATTGTATATCTAGTAAACTCTTCAAAGAATCCTTAGATGCTCCAAAGGATTCACCAACCATTATAGTGCTTTCTTCTTCCCTTTTCTCTTTCTCCTTCTCCTTCTCTCCACTGCCGAAGCAGTATTCTACACTCTTCTCTTCATTTGCAACTTCCTCACCACTTGAAGGAGTAAAATTTTCATCTTTCTACTCCTCAGACTTCTCTGGGTTTTTTTATTTTTCTTCCTCCTTTTTTTCTGCATTTTTTTCCACTTCTAAGAGAGGCAATTCTTGTTCTACTAATGCTTCTTCCTTCTCAAGGACATCATCATTCTTATCTCCTTCAACAATATTTTTTGCATCACTTTTTTATCATTCTCAAGTCCAGACACTAGCTCATGTTTTGCATTCTTAGGTTCACTAATCTCTAGAGAAAATACATCATGTTGCATTTTTGTCTCATCATCCAGAGACAAACCTAAATCCTTCACCAAATTTGCAACCTTGTGTAGTGTTTCATTCTTCAAACTCTCTATGTCTTCTTTATCCTTTCTCATTAGGGTGCTAACTCTTTACTAGTTCTAAATTACCTATTATAAACCTATGCCAATATTTCCCTCTCCTCAACAGTGAGAGAAGATCCAATCTTCTCTGAAGCAAAAGTCCTAATTTTTGCATCCTCATTGAATATCTCTTGTCTTCTTGCACTCAATACTCCTTTTAAGTAATCTAGAAGCTAACTTTAATTTTTACTTTGACTGGTATTGAATGTAACAATGTACTTTACAATGAGCTATTCAACTGTGGTATTATTCTCATCATTCTCATCATGATACATTTGTGTAGTTTCTTCCAACAAACCAAAATTTGCAATACCATTAAACAAAGCATCTAGTCTAAGAGGGTTTTCTCCCTTACCATAGGGTATTTTTCCTTCTTGCTTTTTGCTTTCCTTTTGGAGACTTTTCTCCTTCACTGGATTTATTTTCACTCTTTTGAATGACTGATGACTTCTTCTGCTTCTCTGCTTCTTCTTCACTCTATGTATCAACAATGTCAACTTTGGTTCTCTTTTCACTTCTCTCCTAGAGAGATATTGGACTTCCTTTTATAGACCAACTTAGGTCCTTATTTTTCTTCTTCATCATCATCATATCCCACATACCTCTCTTGTAGTTTTCTCTTTTCTTCTTTGTGGAGGCTTCTATTGTGCAGTAGGTGCACTGGTTGTAGCTTTCTTCTTCATACCAACTGTAGGCTTTGTTCTAGAGGCTTTCAAAATATATGGAGAGGGAGTATAAGTCTTGATGGAACTTCTAATGCTTGGCATCCTTTGTGGATCCACAGATGGGGCTTGGATATTCTCTACAATCCTCTTGGAAGAACCAACAATCTCTTCCAATTTTTCCTTCATTTTCTCCACATTCTTCTTTATATCCTTCGCTTTGTGCTTCAAATGCACTTCTCTGGATATCTCCTCATAGGTTCCAAACTTATCTATAGTAGGGTCTCTTGATTTTCTCAACATTAGATTAGCTAGACTTGTGATTACATCTTCTACCACTTCATAGCTCATTTCCAAAATCCAGACTATAATGGGTTCCACTACTTCCATAATGCATTCATCTCTAGTAACCATAAAGGTTATATCCTTCTTGTAATTTTTAAAAATACTTTTAGGAATCCTTTCTCTTTCTTGTATCTTCCCTTGAAATGTCTTAAAGAAATCCCATAGCAAGTTATCCTAATTTTCTATGCTTCCAAACCTTTTTAAGTGATCCATAATCTGAATTGCAACGAGAATACCATCCAACCCTAAACATTATTTGCACCAAGTAGTTCTCTAAGAAAGTAAAACAATAAACATATGACAAGGGTACCATATCAAAATGGGTATCAAGACACTTTTGTCTTTTGAATATTCTCCATCAACTATTGTCTCAGGAGCTTGCATAGATCTATGTCCAAACCTTCTTTCACCATCTGATGAGCAGTATGAATAGCCATTGTCGATACATAATTCTCTTTATTGGTGTATTATATCTCATAACCTATCATCATGGATTCATATTTAACTGTTGGATCATCTATATCTTTCATAGTGAGAGCATGCTTTTCAAATTTTTATCTGGTGAGCTTCATAACCATCTCATTCTTCACGACCTTCATCGTTGGAGTAGGTCCTTCAAAGAATAAAAATATAACCACCTTGATAGCTTTCTTGTTGATTAAATGTGACATATCCAACTACATAAGTTTATCATGAATTATACTCAATACATACTTAACCCATGCATTTTCATAACAAAATTTTGAAAAATTGTTCCATACATCCAACTTCTTCTCTATCAAGCTCTCAAATTCTATTTTCAACTCAAAATCATCTCCGGTGAGCTCATTAACCCATAATTCTCCCAACTTTGAGTGATCATACTCTTCCATTTTCACATGAATATACATTCACACATCCTCAACATGCATTACAACATAAGGAACTCTCAAAACATGCCTTCTAGATCCATCTCCATAGATTTAAAGGGGTGTTTCTTGAACTTAGGTCTTTCTTGTTCCAAGACATCAATCACTTGATGGGTAAAAATTATGAACCACTTTTGAAACTAGGGGTTAGAAAGAAATAATAAATATCTTGAGTTCTTCTATCAGTAGGGTTTCACACAACTATTTAGAAACACTTTACAGTTTCACCTCTGCTCCACTCTACACTCTTCAAATGATCGATTGCAAATGACTTTCATATGCAAAATATATATAAAACCATTTTCTAAATACCTTAAATGCATTGATTGCAGTGAATAACGTTAGGTCGAAAAGCTGGAAAACCCTAACTGTGTTGACACAGTCACCTTCCATCACTCTGTAAATCTTTGCATTAAGAAATTTTTCACTGGTGTTTTCTCCAAAAAATTGAACATGTCAAACTACATCTGTACCTATGTGTTGAAGGCTTCAACACCACAATTTTTGCAGGGTCTTAAGGACTCTTTGTTAAAAATCCCCTTGAGACAAAGCTCTTCTACTAGTTTATGAAGGAAATATCTACACCAGAGACTCATCCTTTACTTCTCTTTCTTCTTTCTTTTTCCAAATCTTGTTCATCTCATTTTTCATCTCAACCGGATCCACATTCTTTACCAGAGCATTCTTCTTTAGTTAAAAAGAGGGTTTCACATTCTTTCTTATGCAAAACTTTACTATGTGTCCTAGTTTGTTGCATTTGTGACATGTGACACCTTTTTGAACATGATTTCTTCCACCCACTCTAGATCTACATTCATTAGCCTTATGCCCAAATCCATTGCATGTATAATAGTAGCCATTGAAAGATCATACCATTATTGTAGCCATTCATCATCTCATTTTTGCATTCACTAGCTATATGACCAAATTTATTACATATATAGCATTGACTAATAAATGATTGAACACTATGATTCATTATGCTTCTACATTCTATAGCCTTATGTCTAAACTTATTACATCAATAAAAATAACCATTAAAAGGTGGGTACCTTTGTGTATTTGGTTGTCTGATTAGTGGTATTTTGATATATTTCTTCTAGTTCTTGATCTATCTGACATCACCCTTCTTGTCATCTTTCTTTTCAGTATTGTTTAGAGTCTAGTCTACCTTTGAACTTTCACCTTTCTCAAACCCTAATCCTTCTTTTTCTTTATAAGCCTTCTAATTCACAATCATCTCATCAAGCATTGTTGTACTCTTCTTGAATTTGTCTTCTTGGATATTTTATTTCTCCAAATCTGATCTCAAAGTCACAACCTCTTGTTCAAGCTTTGAACATTCTTCAGATTTATCTTTTAGTTTAGCATTAAGGCAGTCTTCAATTCTTTTACCTTCTTCAAATTGTACTTTTAAACTGTTGATAGTCTCATTAGATTGCTTAAGCTTCTCTTTGTTTCCTTGATTCTATCTATAGCTTTCTCGAGTTTCTCTCTCAACTTCTTAAGGCACTCATCTGCATCACCAAGATCCTTCTTTAGATCTATGCTCTTAGCTTCTACTTTATCCAAATCATCAAGAGTTGATTTGAGTTCTCATTCCATGTCCACTATGTAATCTTCTTTAGTAAATCCTTTAGGTATAATCTCTTTTGGAGGAATAGGATATTTCCTTGTAGCCATGTGTTCAACTCCAAGGTCTACCTTAGCGATCAAGCCAATTGAAGGAACCAAGCTCTAATACCAATTGTTGAACACCCATAATACTAAGAGGGCAGGGTGAATCAATATTCTTATTAACTTAAACATTCATTCAATGCATCACATTAAACTTGCAGTAATGGAAAGGAGCATAGAAAGCATGCATCACAACAAAGATTACAACACCAAATTTACGTGGAAAACATAAAAAGGGAAAAACCACAGTGAGGATTAGCTCATAATATAGATATTGTGACCGGTTACAAAGTTTGATATAATTGGTGGACTCATTATCCAAGGACTCACTATCCAAAAGAAGAAAGGCTCACTACCCAGAGTAGAAAGAGATAGAATAAAGGGTGGCTCACTGCCAAATATGAATTGCTAATAATGCATTTGACTATGTCGAAGATACAATTCCACTGAAGCTTAGAATACTGACTTAATACACTTCATCCTTCACCTTAATCCCAATTCACACTTATCTGCTCTAAAACTCACACACTTAATTATCTTGCATCTCTATCTTCACTCAAGGAATCAACCTTGTATATATATCGCAACCAACCAAAACATCAATTAAGTTGACCCAAAATATATATCATGCAATATGTCATCCAATTGGCTCAACACTGAACCATACACATTGTGCGAAAGGAATCAAAACATATAACACATTAAGAAAGGTCAAAATGACCTATAATTGCTCCCATAATTTTGCTCCAGACTTTACTCATCTCTACATAACCTAAAATACTTAGGTCAACTCCACAAGTGAAGCAACAATAGAATGAACCATCTGTTCACTCATAACTTGACACATGAACAACCAAAACAATTTCCCCTTGGAGAAAGAATACTGCATGCATCCCCAAACACTTCTACAAATCTACATATCAAAAGGTTCACCTATGATGGAATGTGAAGCATTCCAATCAAGTACTTTGTTATAGTTACACTGACATATTCAGATTGATACTTTGTCACTAATATCTTTGATTGTGAAAGACATCAGATCATGAAACTTTGGATTTATAGTCTTCTAATATACACCATCATTACCTCAAAAATGCATAACCAAATTCTTCATGGTGGAGCAATGTAGACCAAAAGACTTGTTCACTGAACATTGGAACTACATTCCAGACTTAGGTAGTTATCTGGTCTTCATCGAACAGATACTTCTGCATCTTTGCCATGGATTTCCATCAATAATGTGCTACCATCATTGACAACACCATACAACATCACATGCTCATCAATCACTCCTTTCAACTCATGTTTCCATCACACCATCTTCAATGACAAAATTTCAATAATCTCTTTAGGTTTCCAACAAATCTCTCTAACACATTATTCACCTTATCACCTATAGGGAAATAGATAGGTTTAATTGAGTAACACGAGTATAATGAAAATCATTAAAAAGACTTTAGATGCTAACAATAAAAGATGGGATGATAAATTAAATTTATTTATTTAGGTAGATAAGGTCACATACAAGAAGGTTGTTGGGAAGATTCCATTTGAATTGGTGTATGGTGTTGAATCCAAACTACCAATTAGCCTTGAACTGTGTATAAGTTGTTGAAACAAATTGAAAGGGAGGAAGAAAGTGCAATCACCCAAAGAATATATGAGCTGACTAAATTAGAAGAAATGAGAAGGGTTGTTGAAGTACCTCTTATCCTTATGTGGAATTCCAAATCAAAAGATAATGGAAAACATAGAAAGTTTAATGCCTTATGGGTCGGGCCTTACCAAATCAAAGAAGGATGTGGTCAAGGAATTTTTTCCCTCAAAATTTTGGATGGAGATTACTTGGAGCTTCCAGTTCATGGTCAACACCTAAAGCATTATTTATCTTAAGCGTAAGGTTCTAGGAACTTTATACATAGCTAGTTTTAGTTGTTTTTTGTCTTGTACATATGTTTGTGCCTTCTAATAATCAATCCAATTTTGTTTTTCACTTTTTAGTTTTCTCAAAGATTTGGATTCTCATTGTTCCTGCAAGAGAGATACATCCCAAAGTAGAGCCAATTTCGACACTCCAAAATTTTGAGTCCCATTTTGTGCCTAAGCCATGTCCCCACAAAATTATAATAGATCTAAGATGTTATTCATGGTTAATTTTCTTTCAAAATTTCTCAACACCATTGGATAAAGTATAAAAAATTAAATCAAGCTACCTTTTAAATTTTTGAAAAATTTGCTAAGGACTAAAAGTTATTGTCTTGCAGGTTTTATTCTTCCACCCACATTAAGCCCAGTTCCTTGCAAGGTGTGATTTAGTTGTTTTTCTCTATAAATGTTCAGTTGGGCTGGAAATGTTCACAATAGGTTTTGAATGATGAAAAATTCCTAAGTGTAGGTTTTGCGAGATTTACATGGTCAAGTGAACCTCTATTGTTTAGTTTTTCATCCAATTCATTTAGATTTACCCACTTTGTGGGAAATATATGTGCTCATTTGGACTTGTGGGCCTTTTTATCTGATCTTCCTTTTGTTCACTTGATGAATTTTTTGCATTTCCACTTGTGAACCTTTTTCCTACAAATGCATTCAATTTCTAAATTTACTAAGTGAACCTTTATGGGTGGATAGAGCCCATCTTCTCACATCTGTTCCTGATGACATCATCTTTGACTTTACAAACTTTTATAAGTGATTTTCTCCTTCCAAGTGTGATTGTCTAGTTTGTTGAACACCCAGAATAATAAGAGGGGGGAGGGTGAATCATTATTCTATATGACCAATTACTCATAAACCATCCAATTAATAGAGTGTATTTAACTACAACAATAAATGAGAGCATGACAGGAATCACAAAATAACATAACACATGAACACCAAGATTTTTACGTGGAAAATCCAAAAAAGGAAAAACCACAGTGAGGATTAGCTCACAATGCATTATAACCAGTTATAAGATATTACGAGGGCTCATTGCTAGGACACACTGCCATATTATAAGGCTCATAGCCAAGGATAGATACAAAAACAAAAGTGGTTTCACAGCCAAAGTGTGAACTAATACAAAGTGGACCTTGTGCTAAATTTAGTTCCTTTGAAGCTATGAAAACAAAACACTACCCAACTTAGCAGTCACTCAATATTCACAACAATTCTCCACTTATTTTGATCTCACACATCTAAATTCGTATGTTTGCACAATGTCAGATCTCTTGCACATCATATCATATGTCATCTCTCTTCTACCACTCAAGAACATCTCACATATATACCCAATTACATTCACATACATCAATTAGGTCGACCTAATTAGATGCAACCCTATTTTAATTCAAAATAACTTTGTCGACTCCACACACGATTCAAAAACATCTTCATGCTCAACCCAAGCATGCAATACTTGATTTAAGTTGGCAAGTACCTAAAGTAGGTCCTACTAACATCCACAGTACATACTTATCCTTTATGACACATAACATGTATTAGGTTGGCCAAGAATTAGACCTAATCACAAAATAAGCCAACTGATCACACACACTATCGATTCATATGTTTATATAAGTACACATTGTCTAGAATATATAGTAATGAAACCTGTGATAAATCTCCCAAAATTGCTAAGACTGATTCTCAACACTAGAGAAATGTGCACCAGATTATATCTACTCAATCACACTGTATAAGCCAAAAACTAAATGCCAAACTTTTGTCATTTGTAATTTTCAATCTTAACCAAAATAGCTGAAACCTTGATCATAGATGCACCTAATAGTAAGGAATAACATATTGTAACCTCTTGAGCCAATCTTGTTGCACAAGCAACAATTTCAAACCAAAATGCTAGATTAAAATGTATCAATTTTGTTTACCATATTAGACAGAACTGTCAACAATTAATGTTAGCATCAATGACAACACATCAAGGGGTTTCTTCTTCATTCTTTCAACAATCTCCCCCTTTGTCATTGATGGAAACATGTGCCAAAAATGGGTCTCCAAAATTAGAACATACACCATCAAAACCTTCAAGTATACATGATCTCTCCCTTTAAGCATCATCTCAAATTACCTTTAAACTTCTACACAATTCTTCTCAAAACTTCTCAAAACTTAGTTCCCCCCCTTTGACATCAAGGAAAAAGGGTGTGTCGGTAACATACTTGTAGACTTCAAAATTTGATGCATATGTACAGAAAACAACAAAAATGTACTGACTCCCCCTTAGGGAGGTACCCCAAAATTTGATCGACCATATGTACAATGGAAAATTGAAAGTAATTAAAACATTGATAAATTTTTATAGGAGATGTTCAACCAGACGAGAAGGCACCTTCTAGCTCTTTAATGATTGCTTGCTAGTCATTTTTTCCTTCAATCCAAATCTTTCTTGCTGCAACAAGTGAGTTGTACAATGATTCCAACTTTACTATATTCTCCTCAACCTCTTCTAGAGTACTTGGGTTTGGGTTTATATTTGCAAGTTTTTCAGCTTCAACAAGAGTACTTGATATTTGTATATGCTTGCACTTCACTAAGTCTCCAAGTTGTCCAAACCATCTTATAACATCTTCTTTTTTCCTTTGTAAGGTGAAAAACTTATTTTGTAGATCTGTGATGGCAGTCCAAGAGGCATAGCCTCTATCTTGAGTAGGGTCATAGGCTCCAGAGGCACTAGATATTTGTGTCTCTATGGATTCCAACAAGTCCTTAATGCTACAAGTGGCATCCGACCACCTCAACAATACAAGAACAATATCTTGGCCTCATCTTCACATTCCTGTACAAATTTAAGACATTCCATCACCTTGCTATGTGTAGTTGCACATCTGTCCTATAACTCAAGTAATTTCCTTTCAGTAAACCTTGACTCAACTTCTTTTTCAATTTTCTCCTTCAGACTAAAGGTATATTCCCTAAGTGAATCAACCAAAAATTTTAAATTCTCAAATGGAGTCAAAGAGTTATCAACAATGGCACTGGGGGTAACATCCTATAGAGACTTGATGGCTTTATTAATCAACTTTATTACCGTTTGATGAGTCTCTAAGATTTCTTTTCTTTCAGAGGTGTGGAAGACATCTCCAAGCTCCAACCTTCGAATTGGTGAGATCTTTTCAAGATCCACACTTCCTTGATACATCGGGAGCTATAGAAACTATCGTGGTATAGCCGATTGAATACTTATTTGTCTTTTTAGAAGACCCTTGAGTGTATTACCAGAGGATTCTTCTTAATTTATTTCAACTTTAGTTTCTTCTTTATTCTCTTCTTTCTTTTCTTCTTTTTTGGAGAGGTTTTCCTTCTGCTTGTCCTTGTCTTCATCCTTCTTCTCCTCATCATCTTTCTTATTGTTATCTCCCCTTTCTCCTTGTCCTTTTTCTTCATTTTGATTATTTGCATTATTGTCTTCATCTTGTTTGCTAGTATTATCATCATTCTTTTCCTCTTCCTTTTCTTGTTCTAGCTTTGTATTTTGACTTCCATTATTAGTGTTAGTGGTAGTGTCAGTGTCTTTCAGAGGAGCGAAGATCTCTGGAGGAGCATTTGTATCATCAACCACATTCCCTAAAACATTAAAAGATGAAATTTATTCTATAGTATGATCATTCACTTCTTCTACAACTTCTTTAAAAATAGGAAAATTAGTAGTTAGAGGAATATATTCCTCTTCATCAGTAACCTTTTCTTTGTCAGGCTCCTTGTCTTGAGTTGTTCCCAAATTTTTCTACTATGTCTCTTACAGTGTTCATTGTTTCTTGTTTTAGCTATTCTATACTATCCTTGTCTCTGCCCATTAGAATGGTGACCCTTTGCTTCACTCATAATTTCTTTGTATACACCTCAACCAATGTGGCTTTGTCATTTTCAGATAAAGAGGATCTAATTTCTTCTAGAGCATCAGATTTTATCTTTTCGTCTGCTTCAATTTCTTCTTTCCTTCTTTCCACTAAGGCCTCCCATACCACACTTGGTACCTTCTTCCTAATGTTATTCATGTTTGCTTCTAACATAATGATGTACCATATGATGGCTTCAATTATTGCTTTCTTGTCTTCCTCATCTAATTCATCATACAATTTTGTAGTTGCTTCTAATAGACCATCATGTTCTATCATATTATTAACCAAAGCATCCAACTTTATTGGGGAGTGAGCTCTTACCGAAGGATTTTTTGTCTTCTACTTTTTAGGGTTTGAAGTGCCTTCCTCTGATTTCTTCTCCTTCTTCTCATATTTCTTGTGGATGTGAATAGTGAATGCTTCTTTCTCTTTTTCTATCTCTTCTTCTTCAGAAACGTCCATGATGTCAACCTTAGACCTATTTTCTTTTATGCTTTCATCCTATGAAGCACCTTCACCACTTGTAGTGGCACTACTTCTCTTCTTCCTTGTCGACTGTGATTCTTCTTCAAGTCCCAATTCAATCTCTTCCTCTACAATAACACTCAAGTTTCTTTCCTTGTATGCTTTTTGTTTCTTCCTCCTTCTAGAGGTAGCAGGGGTTTTTTTCCTTTTTATGGTCCATGTGCTGGGTTTGAAGGGTAGAGTTGCATCTTCTATTATTGGGGCACTAGATTCCACTTTCTTTCCTTTGATGGCAATTGTATCAGATGATTTTGGCAATGCAAAGGTAGGGGTGGAAGTTGTTCTTCCTGATCTTTGTGGTCCGGAGGACTCACTAGTTGTACCAGCTACTTTAGCATCCCTTTCTACAGTAATTTCTCTTAATTCTTGCTTTGAAGGACCATGCAATCCAAAATATTGCTCTACTTTTTTGTTTACTCTTTTGTTTCTTGCAGGGGCTGAAGTTTCCAAGTGCACTTTAGTTGATTTTTCTTCAAATGTACCATGTCTAGGAAAGGAGGGGTCCTTAGGACTCTTTAGTAATAATTCAATGTATCCTTCAACATCTTTTTTAGTAACCTCATATCCGAGAGGCTCAATCCATATTTTACTAGGTTCAACAACCTCTATTATACACTTATGTGTAGAAACAAGAAAAGTGATCTAATTTGCATACTTGTCTATAAGATTTTGGGGAATCCTTTCTATGTCATGCATATTATTTTGAAATACTTCAAATAATGTAGCCAATGAATTATCTTGAGCCTTGCAATCACCAATATTGTGCATATAATCAAAAATTTGATGGCATATTGGTCTACTTCTATCCCAAACAATGTCTCTTCTTCCAAGTAGATCCCTCAAAAAGTAAAACAGTAAGCACACAATTAGACTTCCAAACTTGAAAGCATGTTTCTTTTCCCTAGTTTGTTTTAGATTTTCCAAAAGTTGCTACCAGAGCAACTCACATAGGTCATAGTCCTTCCCATTCACCACCATATCATAAGCAACATAGATTGCAATTGTAGACACATAATTGTCCTTGTTTGTGAAATAATTTTTGTTACCTATCGTGATTGATGCATACTTCATGATAGGATTAGTGATAGGTGTAGACACTAAAAAATGTCCTGAATGATATCATACACTCAAATCAATTATACTAACATCATTTTGTCTTAAAACTCATCCTCTTTTTGCTTAATTAATTAAATTATCCTAGTTATTTAATTAATTACATCATTTGCATCTATTAACCTAATTAATTTAATTAGATTAATTCACCCCCTTTCATGCTAACCTTTCATCTAATTAAATTAAATACATTAAGTTATTTAATTTAATCCCTAAATCCTCTTATTTAATTAAATAACCCTAAGTTATTTAATTAAATGTCATTCCACACCTTTCCCCCATTCATTATACCATTTTATTTATTTATTTTTTATAAAAGGTGCAATGCACCCATATTATTAGGGGTAAATACTTTTGATCAGAGCTATGAACTAGGTACAAGAAACCACAATAAATAACCAAACCTAGGAGCGCAATGGCCCAATGAAGGCATAAGGCCTGCAAGCACTTTGGCCTAGCGAGGATTTGAACCCTAGTGGTCGTCACTACAACCAAGCGACTTGACCACTGAACCACGCCCTTATTGGAAAATAATTTTATTTAATGAAAATCATCTAAGTCTTCTAAATCCCCTAATTGCATAATTATAAATTGAATCTAATTCCCCCTACTTGCAAGGGAATATTCCTCCTTTGCACATTCCTCCAAAAGGAATATTCCTCCCCCTTTTGCATAATTTAGTTTAGTTTTAATTAACTAAATTATCCTTTTCCCTCACCCATGAGAATATTCCAAATAATATTCTCTCTCCTCACTCATTTGAAAAAGGGGAATATTCCTTTTTGTCAACAAACTTACTTAGCTTCTTGAGCAAGCTAACTTGTGACCTCTTGTGCAAGTTAACTTGTGACCTCTTGGACAAGTCAAAAGTGTGTTTGTTTGAAGGAATATTAACCCTTGATTAAATCTCATCTTTCATTCTCATCTGTTGATGAGAATCCATGATCAATGACTCCAATTTCTTTCATCCTTGACAGTTGAAATTGACTTTTTTGATCTCAACCATTCATTTCTCATTTGCTCTCCTATAAATAGGTCACTATTTGGAGACAAATGGATCCATATTTCAAAAAGAAAACTTATGCTTTTGAAATCACTCACACTCACTTATATTTAGCATCTTTTAGTTTAAATTACTTGCATTGAATAACTTTAGCTTCCATTAATGGCTTCCATGATCACATAAAGCATCCATTTAGCTTATAGATTAATTAGAGTTTGAATCTTTTAGTTTAGATTCCATCTAGATTAGCTTAGTATTTGCATATATTCATCATTTTAGCATAAAATCATGTTTTCATACACATCTCACAATCGTTCCATTAGTTTTGTTCAATAAAACTGATTGGAACAAGCTAATTTATCCACGAGATTGGAAAGGGTCACCATTCCACATCAACGCGACACCACTCCTCCAACAGATAAGTTTTAGATGGATTAGAGTAGGCATTTTAAATCTTTCATAGTTTTGTGCACTTAGTTTTGATAAACATTTAGTTTAATTTTCATTTGAATGTTCCTGTTGAGATTTGACGTTAGTGGCTTCGTTATGCTTCACTTCTTCATGGATCAAGAGTAATCAGCCCATACTAATCCATCAAACACATTCTGGTGCTAGGAGGGAAAATCTGATCAAATTTAATCAATTTCTATCTCAAATTCTTTTCTTTTTTTACTCTTGCAGGATACATCGATGCTCAAAGGAATTTAGTGACGCCTTTGCTGGGTGTCACCATATAGCGACACTATTGTCATCTGAAATAGTGATGCCTATTTAATATCATGGTATTGATTAAAAAAAATGGCAATGCTGAATACTGTTATAGGTATCAAAGATTTATAAATGGTGACACTCCCCAAATAGCAACGCTATCGTCGTCATTGGTTTTTCTACAGAGCGACGCCCAAATTCACCAAAGTGACATTATCGTGAACACCGACACCCTACTTTGGTAAGAAAAATGATGATCATTTTCAACACGTGCTTTAATTTTTTTGCTTCATCAGATTACTAACATGCCTCTAACATTGTTTTGGTTTTTAGGCTAACTGGGTTTTGCAAATTGGATGATAAAAGTTGAAGTGAAGAAGCATTCTTATATTTTCATCTTGTAATTTTAACAAGCGTTTTAATGGTTTTGGGGCAATTATAACCCATTTATTATACTTTTCATTTTATGATTTAGGACCACACTAATATTCAATTGGGTTTTAAAAAGAACACTCAAACGAGACTAAAATTGAACCCTCGCTTCATCATTTTACTTTGGGTTTAAAATTGGACAAAAAAACTTAACACTTTGTTTGGTGCATAAAATAAATTCATCTTAGCTTTAGGGGTTAAAATTAACAAATGTTTACTATGTTTTGTGATTCACACTTTTGTTATTGAATGTGCATGCACTTGTCTCATGCAACTCGGTGATCTTGAGAATTAGAAACATTCCTTAACACTTTGTATAATCACCCACATATTTAAATTAGATTAAAAATGAACCCCATGCTACTTTAGGGAAAAGGTGTGGTGTGTTTTCTCTCCTTGTTTCATTGGAACTGGGAGATTGAATTACAAATGTACTTCCTTGCTTTTGTCTATCTTTAGAGGGCTTGCCTCCCCACTTCGAAAGGAGGGAACGACCCAAGCGGTAACGAGCTAAAGCCAAAATCTTTCAAGTCACTATATAAAAATGTGTTTGTGACAAAAGTCATAAACAATAGGTGCAGATGTGTCATACTGACAAGTTTCACCCTTAGTATCTTTGTGATACATTAAAATCTCTTCTTAGGAAGAGATTGGGAGGCCTCTTGATTCACCATAATCTTGAGCTAATCTTGCCACATGTATGGACACCTTGAACAAAATCCCTTATTACGAACTAACTGTTTAGAAGCCAAAAACCTTTATGCTTGTTGGTGCAAGAACAATCTTTCTGAAGCTGCCCCACATTTTACTATTCAATTATTGAAACAGGAAAATCCTTTGGATCTTTGGATCTTCAAGATTTGAGATTTGGTGGTCCCGAGAAATGTGTGCCGTGGAGGGGAGCCAGTGTCGCCAAATCTCTATCTGTTCACCTTGTCTTAGTGTTTGGAGAAATCCAAGTGGGGATTTAGCAAGTAGTATCTTCTAAACCTAAGGTTGTAAATGCTTGTGAGTCAGTTTAATACTTAGCTTGGTTCCAAAACATTATGAATAAACATTCACAATCTTTCTCAAAATTTCAAACCCTTTGGTCTAAGTATGAATATCTTTTGAAATAGCCTTGATATTAATGCTTGCCATAAGGATTTCTATCCTTAGATATTCCTAAATATTTTGACTTATATCTCAATCTATGCTTCCCCAAGTTAACATAGGAAAATATGGCTTGAATTTCATCCTTTTCAAAAAATGGACATTGTAAAATTTATGATGTTTTTGACATAGACATTTAGTTTGAAAAACATAATCAAGACAAGTGTTTGTGGTAAAAGAAACTCACTTAAGCAAGATAAATATACAAATTTAACCCCACATAACTATTTGGAGATCAATCACTCCCATTGAACAACTCAACCTCAAAGGTGCTATCATAAAACCAAACTTTGAACTCATTAACAGAGATAAAATCGATATAATTAGTAGTTTGAGAAGCTTCACTTTTGAAACCAAGGAAACACCAGCCTAGTGGAGAAATGCAACATACATCATAGATGAAGAAGAGGAACAAGCTGATATTGTGGCTGGAAGGCGCATACTACCACCACCTACGTGGCAATAAATATCCTCTTTTTCAAGATCCTAAGTTTCTCTAAATGATCTCATGAAAAATGAAAATCCTCAAAAGAAGGTTTACATATCGTCACTTTAAACTTAGGAATCATAGTCCAAAAGCTATCAAAAGACATCTTTTAGCACTTTACCAAAATAGAAACCGACTAGTAGCAAACTTTTATAAACATGCTTCAAGGAACAATCCATAATTGTATGCATTCTTTTGGAGTCAAAACCCTGGTCTTTTTCACAATCTTGAACTTCTCTAAATCATTAAGTCTTTAGAATTTGAAAACTTTAGAGGTCTAGCACGTTTCTCACCACTGTGGCCTTATCAAATAAAGGTTCACTTTAGGTCAACATTGGGTCAAACATTTCATTCATCCCTTGATCAAAATTCATCCTTCACTTCTCCAAACTTTGCAAAAAATTTAAATACATCAACACCTTTTGACTTAAAACATCCATACAACCAACCGATAACTTAGCTACTTTGTATGTGAAATGAATCCTTTTCCATGCACTTAGTTAAGTTGGTTATCATCTTTGAACTAGTTTATCTTGAAGGTCACGAGTCTACCCTAAAGATTTCCAAGTTCATCAACATCCTTTATCCAAACATCAAAACATCAAACTTAAGTCAAAAGTGTTGTCCCAAAAAATTTGCAAAGATCACTCCCCACATCACCCACCTTTTCATCACCCATTATCATCATTGCTCCAAAAATACTTAGAGCATCCCTTTTACCTAGATTTAAGTCAACTAGGGAGTTCAAAAATTGCAAATCACAACACAACTCTTCCATAGGTGACACAAGATTTATGGTAAAAATGAGATCACAACACAAGAGAATCATGGAGAAAACCAAAGTCACATTTACCTCAAGTGATCCAAATCCTCTAGAATTTGAACCAAGAAGTCACGTTACTCCATCACAACAACCTTCATGACCATCAGGGCCATATGAGATAGAAGACATTATGGATAACCCATTTGGACTTACTAGGGAAGAAGTCATGGAGCATCAAGCCTTAGAGAATATAGTTCCTAACTCCCCATATTTTGTTGCACAATCACTGAAACAAGGCTTGGCATCATCCACTATTGTAACAAATCCATCCCTAGGGCTAAATCAAACATCAACACCTAGCATTGTAGCTAGTCTTGCTAAGGACTTTGGCCATACTCTTCCATTTGAAAGCAACACACTTGTGGGTACTCTTGAAACCAACCCTCCATACCAAATGACCAATTGGACACCAACATTTGCCGCTCCTCCCATTCCCAGGGATCCCAAACAACCATATAAACCACTTACACTACATTACTCCACAACAACTTCAACATTTCAAGGACACCCCTCTTCATCTATACCTACAAGTACCACTAGTGTGGACCCAAAAGGGAAAGGAAATACCCTGATGAAAAATCAGCCTTTAACACAACATGGGACCTCTTCATCCAATCTTCCCATTGATACATCAAACACAATAGTTGTCCATAACACATCTATCCCATCCATCATCTACCCATAGCAAAACAATCCATTGACCACGAATCTTGTCAACCAAGGTAATACCTTGACCACATCTCAAGCACAAGGGAATATCCAAAGCATTGGTCAAGGGAACCCTTTGAATCAATGGAACCAAGGTCCTAATGTGCCCTTAACATCACAAAATCCTACGCTACCATCCTTAGCTTTTCCATTTGTCCCCCAAGTCATGCAAAATCAAATGGGACCTCAATATTACATTCCTCCGACTCAATCCACTATCCTACAAGGAATGATAAACCAAGGGAACCCCCAACCACTCATTAACAATTCGCTATCCACTAAAAACATCATCAATCAAAACCCATCACAGATATCCCAACAACCACCTGATCCTACATTACAAGTGCATGCCTTAACTTTACAACAAGCACAAAAAGCTTATCAACAATCCATCCAACAACAAAAACAATAGCAAGAAGTCCTAGCAGCAAAACAATAGCAACAAAAACAACAAGCAATCCTAGTAGCACAATAGCAATAACAACAACAACAAGCATCCCTAATAGCACAACAACAACAACAACAACAAGAAGCAACCTTAGTAGCACAACAAGCAACCTTAGCACAACAACAACATCAAGCCCATCAAGCAGCCTGAGTAGCACAACAACAACAATAGGTCCAATAGCAAGCCCTAGTGGTGCAACAACAACATCAAGCCCATCAAGCAACCCTTGCAGTTCAACAACAACAACAAGCCTTACTAGCTCAACATTATACCCAAAAACAACAACAAAGTTCCTATTATAACTCTCAATAGAACATTGTCAATACAAACACATTAGGAACATATACATCAACACCTCAATCCCCTTCACAGAATCTCACACCACCATACACCCCATACAATACCTTATCATATTAGAACCCATCCACCATCCCAACATATGTTCCTCCACCAAGCCCGCAAAATTTTCTAGCATCAAAACTTAAGGCATTGTCACAAGAAATGCAGGACCTTCAGATGGGTAAGATAAAGAATTCCCATACACAAAACCTATGTCCCTATCCATTTGATCAAAACATCACAATGGTACCATTGCCTCCTAGCTTTGAAATCCCCAAATTTGATAAATACAAAGGGAGAGGAAGTCCTATGGACCATTTCAAATAATTTAACATCATGTGTATGGAGGTTGCTTACAATGATTCTTATTTAATGCACCTCTTCCCTCAAGTCTAATAGGTCCTACTATGGATTGGTTTTCTCAACTACCTCCCGGTATAAAAAAATTTCAAGAAATTATCGATAAATTCATTGATCACTTCTCCTTTAACCTTGACATAGATGTAAGCCTAAAAGAATTGTACACTCTTAGACAAAACAAAGGAGAAATTTTTTCTAATTTCTTACAAGGGTGGAGACAAAGAGCTAGTAAGAGAAAATGGCCTCTTCCCGATGAACAACAAGTGGGGATCATCATAGAAAATCTAGATCCAGATCTATCCTTCCACTTGAAAATGTAGTGCATCACATCTTATGACGAGCTTGTCCCTAGAGCCCTTAACATCGAGAGAGCTCTAATCTCATAGGGAAATATTCAAGCTTACAAAGATAATCAACCATCAACTAGTACAAATGGCAAGCCTCATGTATGGGATAAGAACAAAAACGTAACAAATGATGGTGTGGTAGATGCTAAGGTAGTCCTAAGTGCTCCTAGGCCAAACAACAACCAAGTTGATAACATTCATTCAATTGTGCAGCAAACAACATCCCCTCATAACAATGAGATCAACAACACTGAATCACAACATAGGCGAACCCCTAACAAGAACAACTATCCTAAACACAAGTACACACGGTTATCAGAACCCATTGAAATCATCATGAAGAAATTGGTAGAGTTAAACCTGATAATGCTTCCCAACTTTGAAAACTACCAAGAACAACAAGAGAAACCATCCTGGTATAATGAGAACAACCTTTGTGACCTTCACAAAATAAAATGACACAAAACGAAAAACTAGATGAGCCTAAAAAATATTATCCAAGAACTTATAGAGAACAATACCATATCTATTGAAGTACCAGCTAGTAACCATGATCTTATGATATACAAGAACCCTATGCCAGATCATAGGAAAGGGAACAACATTAGAAAAGCTAAATATTTCACAAACGTGCAACATACCTATTCTAATGTGGTCACTTCCTGTGATAGCGTTATCATCGTCATCACCATGAAAGGGCATAGTGTAGAGAGTGGAATTACCACATGACGTGGCAAGGTCACCATACAAGGAGTCCTATCTCAATCTAGGGCACACCCTACCCAACTGACATCAAATCCCAACAAGTACAATCTCCTAGACCAGCTTAAGAAGACCCCTGCACAGATATCAATCTTAGAACTATTGAGGCTATCCCCTATGCATAGGGAAATCTTAGAAGAATCTCTATCTATGTCATTCATCCTTGAGAATATAGATACCGAACAGTTTCAAGTTATGGTAGGGCATATCACTAATCATTTCCTCAACTTCTCGGAACACTATCGTCACAACCATCTCATAACCATGCTTTACACCTTGAGGTTATCATTCATAAAAATAAGGTTAAAAGAGTCTTAATAGATGGAGGTGTTGGTCTAAACATTTGCACCCTTCAGTTAATAAAAAATCTAGGCTATTCAAAGGATATTATTGAGAAGAAAAAAATCACCACCATTAGGGCATATGATGACCAAGAACGAGTATCACAAGGTATCATCACACTGCCCATCCAAGTGGGCCCCCTTATTGTAAAAACTACATGCCAAGTGTTAGACATCGATCTTCCCTACAACATACTACTTGGTTGACCCTGGATCCATGCCTTAACAGTTGTAGCTTCAACCTACCATCAATGTTTCAAGTTTCCTTTCGAGGGTAGAGAAGTTACCGCTCGATCATGGTGTGGTCTTGCCCCTGCATGTATTGATCCTGGTGGCAGTAGAAGAGCTGATCTGCATTGTTGGCCCATCCAAGCCGACCAAGATATGGTCTCCAAGTAAACACAAGCATCTCATCTAGGACCCGCCTCCAGAAGGGGATCCCATGCTCGCTAGTGTGTGTGAAGGACACACCACCTCTGTATAGTGTCACGAGGGCATCCTCTGCCCCCATCAGAACTGGAACCACCCGTGGATGTAGCACAAAAATGTGCTCCCATGCCAAAACATGAAGGAGTGTCACCCCAGCTCCCAGCGCTCTGCCATCCACGTAGACATACTCGTGGAGATCCCTGTAAAGTGAAGCCAGAAGGATGGGTCCCCATGCAAACCGAATTGGCCTGTCCCAGACCATCCTCTCCCAACAATATCCCCAGCTCAGACTAAAATACTGCCCTTGTCTGTCTAGGGCAACAAAACTCGAAATGATTGCCGCAATCGCCCAACGGAAGGGAGGTGCTATAACTTTGTACTGCTCCAGCTCGATCTGTCCCTCGCAATAAATAATGTCTCGAGTGGCGAGGACTCGGGTGCAACACTCGCGTCCATCCTCCATATCATAGATCACTCAGTGGCCATGAATGGGCAATCGTAGTATGTGCCAAACGTCCTCCAAAGTGCAGTCACCTCGCCAGTGGGAAGATGAAACGACGATGTCTCGCTGTGCCACCTCTCAGCCAGTGCTGATAGAATCCTGAGGTGTGTGCGCATGGGCGCTGCGTATGCAATATGCCATAATCCAATTGCTCCCAGTCAGTCTTGGTCTCTGTCACTAAAGTCCCGAAAGACATTCGCCAAATCCTGTGATCGGTGCTCCCGAGAATAAAGCTCCATAGGCCCATCCTGCATTAAGGAAAGTCAGCATGTTAAATTTTTTTAGAAAAATCCTGACCTAATGCTCAAACTCGTTCCCAGCGACACAGTTTGTGGTGGCGTCACAGTTTGAGTTTTTTCAAACTCCAATGCTGGACCCCAAATTAGGCCAAAAAGTGTCACCGCGATGCACTTTAACCCCCAGCGTCGCAATTTGCATGAAAAGGGCTCCACCGCGGCACACTTTTCCCAAACCAGCCCGCCGAGTCTAAGCTAAGCCCGAGCCCAGTGGCGGAGTTTCTAAACTCCAAACTACATCGCTGTGGTGCAAAAAGGCAATTAGTGGTGCACTTTAAACATCGAGCGGCGCTATAACAGCGCCGCTAGAGGCGAGCTCTCTTTTAAACATGTAATAAATGCATTAAATGAAAAAATTGAGCTTTGGTAAGGATCACATACCGGTGCCCCGATGCCAGGTGGCCGCTGGTAGGTCCGAACTCGGTCAGAAATGTGTAGAGGAAGTTGTCATTGTGCCATATCGTTGGAGGGTCAAAGCTCGGATATCAAGGTTTGCTAGCGGAGGTGTGTGAAAATAACTTGAAAGTGACCCCTCGGGCCCCTTTTAAGCCTAAAAATTAAGGTTTTTTGACCCTCTAGGGCTGTCCTGCTAGGGTTTTGGAGCCCCGAACCTATTTTTGTCCGTTCGAGGCTTATTTTTCATCATCTTATTGCGTTTAGACACGTTTTTAGCCTCCTGGATCCCTTTCAGACTTGTTCAGTACTTTATCACATTTTTTCGCGAGATCACCCAAAAAAATTAAAATTTTCGTCTAATCTCTCGAGGGGGCATTATATTAGCATATTTCTCTTGCCATGCAGCAGTGGGGCAAGTTTTAAATATCAATTTTTTTTGGCTTTGATTGAGATCATTTTTTCTTTGAACCAACACAACAAGTGCATTGCTTCAAAGAGGGGCAAAATGTAGACATCAAAAATATATTGATTGACATCGTGCATCTGATTCTAACTTACTAACATCGTTTCTTCCTAAATCATCCCTCGATCTAACCATTTAATCAAATTCCCCTATCTGATTAAATTCATCAATAATCCTCTCTCGATTAAATAAATCACTTTATCAAAATCAAGTCATTTCTCTTGTTAATTAAATTAATCTATCTGATCTAATTATCTTTATTTAATTAAATAATCAATTTATTTAATTAAATCTGTAAAGTCTATCCATTAAATTAAATAAATTAAAACCTCATTTGATTTAATGTAACACCATCCCTTTTAATTAAATAAATCAAAATCCTTATTTAATTAGCCTCTTATCATATTCCTCTCTTATTTGATTTAAATAAATCCATAAATCTAAGTCAAAATAAGTCACATCATCTAATCTCCTGTTAAATTAATTAACCCTTGATTAATTTAACCTCATCTCATGTCACATCCTTTAGATAATGCAAGTTGCACATGAAAATAGATTTAATTCATTTATTAAATCTCTATTTTACTCACAAGGCATCTTTTGGAATATTCCCTCAATTTGAATTCAAAAATTCCAAGTCAACATGTACATCCAACAAGGCATTTAAAACCTCTTATATGTCCTTTGCCTTGAGCCAAGTGGCATTTATTGCATTTTCCCTTCCCTCTTACATGCCATTTCAACAAATTTGAATTTCAAATATTGGCATTTATTGGCACAAACCCCAAATCTTGTACAACCATCATCCATTCATAGCTTGACAAGTGGCACCATATCATTGGATGAATGTTAGTCCCACATTGCTCAAATTTGGGCATTCATCTATCTTGAAATCCTATAAATGAAGAGCTCCTCTCCTCATTTCATCATCCACAAACATTACAAAGTTACCATGCTAAAATACTTAGCCATTCTCATCCATCATTTGAATTCTTAGCTAGGTTTTTTGTAGATTTGGCTTGGAGTTCTCATCTTTCATCAAAAGTGGATCAATATCATCTTCAAAACATCAAGATTTCATCATAGGAATTGGGAAAGGGCCAATTTTCACATCAAATTGGCACCAATTCCCCTATGGAATCAAGTGTTTGCTTCTCTAAATAGGATTTAAATCTAGTTTGATCTTTGTATTGTGTTCTTCATAAATTTCTTTCCTATTTTCAGTTTGTAAATGGATTTCACGGGGAATCATTCTTTTAGCTTGTAATTCTTTGTCTAACTCGTTTATTCATGTCATTTTGTAGGTACTAGGAAAAGGGTTCGCACATTTGGCGCTAGAAGGAGGGCTTGACATCATTATTTCTAACAATTTTTTGAAATTTCCGCGTTTTTCTTCACACAGGAAATTCCAACGTGGGCTCGTCAGCATCACTATTTTTGGCAAGGTTTTCGTATGTCAGGTGTGAACAAGAATACTCCTATCTGATTGACAAGTCAAAGTCCATCACACTGGGTACAACGCCATCCTGGTTTTCTATACCTTGATGCATCGTACCACGTGTGTTATCAAACATAAGAAAATTTGGCCCTTTGAAAATCCCAATTCCTTGGCAAGTAATCATCATCATCATCATCATCTACATTTGTGTCATCTTGCGTCTTGTTGAAATAATTTCTTCTCTCCTTACTGACCGTGCTAACAAGGTACTATGACAGTTGATCATCATCACCATTGATCCTGCATCCACAAATCATTAGTATATTGCATAAGCATATCATATAGAAATCATACGCATTGCATAAGCATATCATATAAGAAACATCACATTTTAATCATCATATAAACAGGCTATCATGAACATCCATAAATAGGTGCATCCATGTCATTGCATTTCACCCATTACATTACATCTCATGGCATTATATCGATCATTGCATAAAAATTAATTTCCATTTCATTTCATATTACCATCTAAATCATCATATAGCATCTACAAAAGCATTCCATAATCATTTTTACATAATCATAAGCAATAGGTATATAAGCATTTAATTCATTACACATATCACTTTGCATTAATATATCATTGCATCATGTAGGATAATAACATTTGTTATTCTAAGCATCTCATAAAACCATTTCATTTAGCATCATATCATGACCATCGCATCATATTACATACATCCATAAATCATCTCATAATTAAGCATATTCCACACATCATTGCATATACCATAAATCAAATCATATCACATATTGCATCGGCATAAAATAAACCATCATATAGTTAACATCATTGCACATCATATCATAGGTCAACATAATATAGATCTGTTAGTCATAATCATAACACAAACATCATTAGAAATAAAATGCATCCATAGAACATCACTGTAAAGCATATAGAAATAAACCATCCATGCATAAATAAAAGAACACATTGCATCACATCAAAATCATCATCGGCTCATATATATATCATATTATCAACTATAATAGTACAAAGAATAATCGGATCACTGTACATATATGTCAATCAGTACAAAACGCCCATCAGGCTATCAAAAATGAGCCCATAAGGCACAAAAAGGACATCATAATATCTCGATCAAGCCTGATCTCTGTGGATGCTGCCCTTGCCCCTGTCACTGTGACCCTCTGGTGTTCTATGGATGGCCCGCTCTTAGTACTCTGGGACCCACTCTGCTCTAGGTATAGTGTCGTGGTAAGCTCGGTGGTAGTACTCTATCTCTCAGATAGCATCCTTGTAAGATCAAACCGGCACTGTACCTTGAGATGAGGAGGCTGTCATGCTCTCAATCTACTGCCTATGGCCTAGCTCTGTGGCTACCTGTAGCTCTACGGCCTGTCTTTGCTACATAGCCTGATCCCTCTCTGCTCTGAGCTGCTCCCTCTTAGCCCGTGCCTGGTCCCTCTCAGCCGTCACTACCTAAACATGTGCCTATAACTATAAAATCAAGGCATCTCGTGCATCTACCTGCCCTGCTAGCTATACCCGTGGCTGCGCGTGAAACTGTTCCTCACCCTCGGCTCGTGGTGGTGGGACTTGTGGATCCTGTTGCTGGTCCTGCATATGGACATCCTTGTGACCTGGTGGAACTAGGGGCACACTTGGTGGATCTCGTCGAATCTTGACCCTCGGTCCTCTCACTTGTCCTCTCCCTCTGCCTCTGCCTCTGACCCTGTGTGCCTCTGGATCCTCACCTAGAATGGTCAACCAAAGAAGAGGTATGAATCAATCTTTGTAGGCCTGTGTGGTGCCCGGATCTGCCAAGCCCTAATCATAAGCCCACGGTCAAGCTACCAAATGTCGAAAGCTGTCAACTGCCTCCGTGGTAGGAATACCAGGCCCCCATGACACCTGTGTCATGCTGTGTGCAAAGACAGCTACATAGCCATCGTCTGGCCAATCTTGTGGCTATCCAAACTGACACTGTATATGCCCGGGCATATACATTTTGATCATGGTGTGCTTTCGCCCTTGCATGTATCGATCCTGGCGGTAGTAGAAGAGGTGATTTGCATCGTCGGCACATCCAGGCCGACCAAGATATGGTCTCCAAGTAAACACAAGCATCTCATCTAGGATTTGCCTATAGTAGTGGATTCCATGCTCGCCAGTGTGTGTGGACACACTGCCTCTATATAGTGTCACAAGGGCATCCTCTGCCCCCATCAAAACTGGAACCATCTGTGGACGTAGCACAAAAATGTGCTCCCACGCCCAAACATGAAGGAGTGTCACCCCAGCTCCCAGCGCTCTGCCATCCACGTAGACATACTCGTGGAGATCCCTGTAAAGTGAAGCTAGAAGGACGAGTCCCCATGCAAACCAAATTGTCCTGTCTCGGACCATCCTCTCCCAGTAGTATCCCCAGCCCAAACTAAAATACCGCCCTCGTCTATCTAGGGCAACCAAACCTAAAATGATCGTCGCAATCACCCAGTGGAAGGGAGGTGCTATAACTCTATACCGCTCCAACTCGATCTGTCCCTCGTAATAAATAATGTCTCGAGTGGTGAGGACTTGGGTGCATCACTCACATCCGTACTCCATAGTATAGATCACCCGGCAGCTATGAATGGGCAATCGTAGTATGTGCCAGACGTCCTCCAAAGTGTCGGTCGCCTCGCCAGTGAAAAGATGAAACAACGATGTCTCGCTGTGCCACCTCTTGGCTAGCGTTGATAGCATCCTGAGGTGTGTGCATATGGGTGCTGCGTATGCAATATGCCATAAGCCAACCGCTCCTAATCGGTCTTGGTCTCTATCGCTAAAGTCCTGAAGGATGCTCGCCAAATCCTACGATTTGTGCTCTCAAGAATAAAGCTCCCTAGGCCCATCCTACATCAAGGAAAGTCAGCATGTTAAATTTTTTTGGAAAAATATTGACTTAACACTCCAAACTCGTTCCCAGCGGCGCAGTTTGTGATGGCGTCACAGTTTGAGTTTTCTCAAACTTTGACACTGGACCCCAAATTAGGCCAAAAAGTGCTGTTGCAATGCACTTTAACCCCCAGCATCACAATTTGCATGAAAAGGGCTCCGTCGCAGCACACTTTTCCCAAACCAGCCCGCCGAGTCTGAGCTGAGCCCGAGCCCAGTGGTGGAGTTTCTAAACTCCAAACTGCACTGCTGCGGTGCAAAAAGGCAATTAGCGATGCACTTTAAACACTGAGCGACGCTATAACAGGGCCGCTAGAGGCGAACTCTCTTTTAAACATGTAATAAATGCATTAAATGAAAAAATTGAGCTTCGATAAGGATCACATACCGGTGCCCCGATTGTAGGTGGCCGCTGGTAGGTCCGAACTCGGTTAGAAATGTGTAGAGGAAGTTGTTGTTGCACCATATTGTCGGAGGGTCAGAGCTCAGATCTCAAGGTTTGCTAGTGGAGGTGTGTGGAAATGACTTGAAAGTGACCCCTTGGGCCCCTTTTACGCCTAAAAATTAGGGTTTTTTGACCCTTTAGGGCTGTCCTGCTAGGGTTTTGGACCCCCGAACCTATTTTCATTTGTTTGAGGCTTATTTTTCATTGTATTATTGCATTTAGTTACATTTTTAGCCTCTCAGATCCCTTTCAGACCTGTTCGGTACTTTGTCACATTTTTTCGTGAAATCACCCAAAAAAATTAAAATTTCGTCCAATCTCTCAAGGGGGCAGTATATTAGCATATTTCTCTCGCCAGGTAGCAGTGGGGCAAGTTTTAAATATCAATTTTTTTTGGCTTTGATCGAGATCGTTTATTCTTTGAACCAACACAACAAGTGCATTGCTTCAAAGAGGGGCAAAATGTAGACATCAAAAATATACTGATTGACATCGTGCATCTGATCCTGACTTACTAACATCGTTTCTTCCTAAATCATCCATCGGTCTAACCATTTAATCAAATTCCCCTATCTGATTAAATTCATCAATAATCCTCTCTTGATTAAATAAATCACTTTATTTGAATCAAGTCATTTCTCTTGTTAATTAAATCAATCTATCTGATCTAATTATCCCTATTTAATTAAATAATCAATTTATTTAATTAAATATCTAAAGTCTATCCATTAAATTAAATAAATTAAAACCTTATTTGATTTAATGTAACACCATCCCTTTTAATTAAATAAATCAAAATCCTTATTTAATTAGCCTCTTATCATATTCCTCTCTTATTTGATTTAAATAAATCCATAAATCTAAGTCAAAATAAGTCACATCATCTAATCTCCTGTTAAATTAATTAACCCTTGATTAATTTAACCTCATCTCATGTCACATCCTCTAGATAATGCAAGTTGCACATGAAAATAGATTTAATTTATTTATTAAATCTCTATTTTCCTCACAAGGCATCTTTTGGAATATTCCTCAATTTGAATTCAAAAATTCCAAGTCAACATGTACATCCAACAAGGCATTTAAAACCTCTTACATGTCCTTTGCCTTGAGCCAAGTGGCATTTATTGCATTTTCCCTTCCCTCTTACATGTCATTTCAACAAATTTGAATTTCAAATATTGGCATTTATTGGCACAAACCCCAAATTTTGCACAACCATCATCCATTCATAGCTTGACAAGTGGCACCATATCATTGGATGAATGTTAGTCCCACATTGCTCAAATTTGGGCATTCATCTATCTTGAAATCCTATAAATGAAGAGCTCCTCTCCTCATTTCATCATCCACAAACATTGCAAAGTTACCATGCTAAAATACTTATCATTCTCATCCATTATTTGAATTCTTAGCTAGGTTTTTTGTAGATTTGGCTTGGAGTTCTCATCTTTCATCAAAAGCGGATCAATATCATCTTCAACACATCAAGATTTCATCATAGGAATTGGGAAAGGGCCAATTTTCACATCAAATTGGCACCAATTCCCCTATGGGATCAAGTGTTTGCTTCTCTAATTAGGATTTAAATCTAGTTTGATCTTTGTATTGTGTTCTTCATAAATTTCTTTCCTATTTTTAGTTTGCAAATGGATTTCACGGGGAATCCTTCTTTTAGCTTGTAATTGTTTGTCTAACTCGTTTATTGATGTCATTTTGCAGGTACTAGGAAAAGGGTTCGCACATTTGGCACTAGAAGGAGGGCTTGACATCATTATTTCTAACAATTTCTTGAAATTTTTGCATTTTCTTCACACAAGAAATTCCAATGCGGGCTCGTCAGCATCGCTATTTTTGGCGCCGCGAGCTCGTCAGCATCGCTGTTTTAGCACCGCGGGCTCGTCAGCGTTGGTATATAGCTCCGCGTGAACATAGACTGCGCCGCTGGACTCATCCCGCCAAGAAAATTCAAATTTTAAACTCCACCACTGGACTCGCTGACCTGCAAATAATTTTAAAAAAATTAAACAGCGACACTTTCAAAAAGTGCGACGCTAGGCAAAAAGTGCTATGCAATCATGCTCTCTGTCCCGACACAGAGCGCCACTGACTGGTAAGCGGCACTATGAGAGCACCATTGGGAGGAACAAATAACGATGCCTTCATGAGTTGCGACGCTGGGAGACAGTAAAAGGGAGAATTTAATTTTTTAGCACGTGTTTTTAATTTATGATTGCTTCTTCCTCTATTTTCTAGTTTTTAATTTCTGTGTTTTTCCAGAATCTGACTGTTTTTCTTCTATGTAGGTTGGAAAACGAAAATAAAGGAAGGAGGAGCATGGTGATGATATTTTATCCAATCAAAGTGTTTTTTAACACTTAAGTGTTTTTTTTAACACTTTTCTAGGAATTTGTCATCTTTTTCATCCTTAGAACACTAGTTTTCATTTGGGCTTAAAAAGAACCTTTCGATTTCTTTTTGCAAAGGTTAAAACGAACAATAGGATCAACAACTTACTAGATTTTGTTTATGGGATTAAAAAATTGAACAAATTTCTTTCACTTGTGATTTGGTGCTCTAAAATGAACTCACATATTGCTTTGAGGAGTTAAAAAGAACAAGTGTAGCTTTGTTTTTGTGAAGGCTTACTTGGACTAAAGCCATTGAAAAAGGACTTATGCGCTTCTCTCGTGCTTTATAGCGATCTTGAGAATCAAAAGGCCTTTTTCATAACTTTGGTTTAAGATAAAGCAATCACCTCCACACTTCGATTTGGACTTAAAATTGAACAAAATCTTGTGCGAGTGTGAGTGGGGGCTTTGTTGCATATATTCTCTTTCCTTGTTGCCAACAAGGATTGATCGAGTTACGAATATTGTTCTTCATTCACTATTGTTTATCCTAGAGGGCCTGCCTTGGGGAAAAAGTACTCACCCAAGGGAATGACTCAACCGGTAACACTCTAAAGCCAAGAGTATTTCCAGCAGGGATATAAATGTGGATATTGGACAAAATGCCAATATCACACGGTTGATTCTGACATGATGGATCCAAAAGGGGACTCTTGTCGTATGGGTCAATATCCACGAATGGAAAGTCCTTAGTAAAACCCATGTGCTAGAATTTTCCAAAATCCTTAATCTATTTGTTGGTGCAAGAACGGTCGTTCTCAAGCCACCTCACACTTTTACGATCTTCTAGTAGAAATGGAAAACATGCCATGGGAGTTTCATGGGTGTTGATGCTTGGTTGCCCCGTATAAGTGAGTGTCGTGGAGGGGAGCCAGTGGGATCAAGCATCTAACCATTTGCTAGAGATAAGCGTAGCTGGACTTGTCCAAGTGAGAATCCAACAAATATTGTCTTACACATCCATAGGATTGTACTTATTCTTGGGTTACAAAATGCATTGCTTGATCGAAAACATCTCAAAAACAAACACTTAAAATCATCCAAATTTCAAACCCTTTTGAGGACAAATATAATTGACTCAATCCATATGTTATTGCTTTCCCTTGGGATTCACGTCCTTAGAGGTTTCTAAGCATTGGATTCTATCTCAATTTTTCTCCTTAAGTAAACAATAGGAAAACCCTTTGCCTTAAGTTCATTAAATTTCCACATAACATATCTTGTGGGGTTTGAGGAAATTAAGACATTGGACACCTTAGTTTGAAAACCTAATTGAAGAAAGTGTTTTTGGTAAAATAAAGACATTAAGCAAAGCTAAGCAAAATGAACTTTCATATGTGTTGGACTCCAAATCCCAAAGCACAAATCATTGGTTGGAAATCCAAAAATGAATGTTCAAATGAAATCATTTCTTGGTTACAAAAGTCCTTAGGAAGCATTTGCATGCTCTTCAATACCTAGGTCTAAGCAAACAAAGTGTACCTTTTTAGGTTCATCTTAGGATCAAAACACATCAAAATATTTTTCATCCATCCTTGAAAACATCAAAACAAAATCCATCTCACCATCACCTTTTGAAAAATCTTGAAATCATCCTTGATACTAGGATTTGTGGGAAATCAAAATCATCAATATCATTGAGAACGAAATCCTTGAAAACATTAGCAAAAACACCTTTGGCTAGGTATATGTAGATGCATCCTTTTGCATATACTTAGTTAAAGTTATGAAAAATCATCTTGTCTAGCTTAGTGTATGTAGATGAATCCTTCTTCATATGCTTAGTGAAACAATCATCTTGTTTGAATAGGTGTGGGTAGATGCATCCTTCTCCTCACACATATCCAAATTATCATCCTTTGAACAAAGCTATCTCTTAGATCATCATCAAACATCTTAGGGTCTTTTTGTTCAAATCCAAATCCAAATCAAAATCAAAATCAAGGACAAAATCTCAAAATCTCAAAATCCAAAATCAAGAATCAAAATCCACAAGTCCTAAAAGCGTAGTGTCTCATTTAAGATTTATCAAAAGCCACAACATCCATATCATCCATCCCTAAACATCATCATCATATCATCACCTTTGATCCTCAAGGCATCCTAAGACTTTATACTTTGGGACATAAAATAACGATCAATCCAAGGAATCAAGAGATTCATCTCCCATATTCTTGAGGATTGATCCTTGTTTTATGGTTCAAATGAGATCTTAATACAAGAAGAGTATGGAAGCCAACAAAGAAACACCTGCTTCAAGCGATCTTAGCCAAACAAATGCAGAAATGAATCTAGCTAAATCAAGTAATCCATTGACCCTCTCATCATCACAAAATCTGCAAGAAGAAAATCAAGGAGAGGATCTTACCTTTGGAATGTCTTGCGAGGAAATGACGGAAATGCTTCAAAATCTAGAGAATCATAAAATCATCAACATCATGATGAGACTCAACCCTTTGTTGTACATGCTTGAACTAGCAAAACAAGGGGCCAAGTTACCTTCGGATTTTGATGTAAGTACTATAGTGGAGACATCCTTTCCACCTATCTCATCCAGCATCCCCATTTCATCTACACCTCCATCCCAAAACATCACGCAAAACATTTCGCAAATCACAACATCGTTTGCTCCAACCGAACCCAATGTCAACAAGGGAAACACATTTCTCAATGCTCTTCAATCACATCCCCTTGTCAATAATCAAAACATGGACACAAAAACCACCTTGGAACAAAGCATACCCCAAAACCCATTACACAAAAATGTTCCTCTCACATTCCATCATGATCCATCATCATCATTCTTTCATGCAACTCCTCAAACACCTCTTCTCAAAAATTCACAAGAAGAGGGAGATACGTTCGAACTAGGGGGCTTATTCGACACCACAACATTTTCACAACTCATGCCCCTCACCTTTCCACCTCTTCCGCCATTACCATTATCATCCGCACCACTCCTTGGTTTAGGGTTTCCTCCCCTACCAGGTATCAATCAAACCTACATCCCAACCATCAATCAAAGCATTGCATCAAACACACAAAATTTATTGTTGATATCACAACAACAAATGATAAACACACAAGCAATGGAAACATCATCAAACACACCCCTAACATCACAAAGCATGGTCTCTCAAGGACCAATCACATCAATACCACTATCCAACACCCAAAACATCAACACAACATCATCATCTACCACCATTCCAAATCCACCACCACCTCCACCACCACCAACGTTCACCACATCAAGCCAATACGACGTAGCATTGCAAGCTTCTTTTCAAAGAGGATTCCAACAAGTTCAAAAACAAAAATCTATACACCAAGCCACTCAAGCCGCACAAGCCGCTCAAGTTGCACAAGCCGCATTACAAGCACAACAAGCACAACAAGACCAAGCATTCTTGCAACAACAACAACAAGCCGCCCAAGCCACGCAAGCATTGCAAGCACAAAGGGTCGCTCAAGCACAACTATTATTGCAGCAACAAACCGCACAAGCGCAAGCCCAAGTGCAAGCTCAAGCACAAGCTCAATATCAAGCACATCAAGCACAAGCACAAGCACAACTTCTTGCACAAGCAGCGCAAGTACAAGCATATCAACAAGCACTAAAGCAATACCAAGAACAACAAGAAGCGGCAGAATTGGCAGCCCAACAACAAGCGTTGTGGGAATAACAACAAGCCCAACAACAAGCATTGTTGGAACAACAACAAGCGCAACAACAAGCACAAATCTTAGCACAACAACAACAAGATCAACAACAAGCATTGTTCATACAAAAGCAGGTAGAAGCCTACCTTGCTCGCCAAAACATATCAATACCATCAAACAACGCACCAACCAATCCACCCATCCAACCCATGATTCAAACACCTCAAATCACTTTCATCCCACCCCCTGATCTACAAAGTGATCTGATGACACAACTCAGGTTGCTCTCACAACAAGTGCTCAACCTTCAATCAGGGCGAACAACCAAAACACCAAGCAACTTGTGTCCCTATCAATTTAATAGAAGTTTAGAGATGAAACCATTCCCCAAGGGATTTGAGATCCCTAAATTTGACAAATATCAAGGGATGGGAAACCCTGAAGATCACATCAGGGAATTCCAGGTTCATTGCATGGAGGTTGCATATGATGATACTTATCTAATGCGGCTATTTCCTAGAAGCTTGGCAGGCCCCGCTATAGAATGGTTCTCTCGCTTGCCTTCAGGAATTAGAACATTTCAAGAAATCAGGGATGCATTCATTAGGAACTACTCATGTAACATTGCAATGGATGTTAGTCTCGAAGAACTATATGCTCTAAAACAAGGAAAGAATGAATCTTTTGCTTCATTCCTTTAATAATGGCAATCCAAGGCTAATCGGAGCAAGTGGACCATGCCAGATGAACAACAAGTCTGCACCATCATAGCCAACCTTGAAAGTCACTTAGCATTCCATCTCAAAGTTCAGGGTATCACTACATATGAACAATTGATCTCCAAGGTGCTTAGCATCGAAAGAGCCCTTGTGACTCAACCCGCGGAATCAACATCATATCATGAACCGCAAAACAATCACCCACCATCAAATTACAATGATAAACCTCGTACATGGGCAAGAAACAAAAACATCACTAATGATGGCGTCATCGATGCCAAGGTGGTCATTAGTGGTCCTCACCAAAACACACCCACACCACAAAACCAATGCCAAAACACTCATCACACAACATACCAACCCGACAACAATCCAACCATCAATAACCTCAATGATTAAAGAGAACGACCCCAACGCAAAACTTATCCCAAACAAAAAAATGCCATCTTGGGGGAACCACTGGAGAACATAATGAAAAAGTTGATCGATGAAAAAATCATCAAGCCTCCTACATTTGAAAATTACCAAGAACCCAATGTCAAACCCCCTTGGTATAACAAAAATCAACTTTGCGAATTTCATAAGATCAAAGGTCATACCACAAACAATTGCATGAGACTCAAAAATATCATCCAATATCTCATTGACAAGAAAATCATAAATGTGGAACCACCTACCGGAAATCAGGATCTAAAAATCTACACGAATCCAATGCCGAATCATGGCAACAAAGGGAATAAAAATGATAAAGGGAAGGGCAGTGTAAATCATGTGTATGAAATGGTCGTTGCCTCCCTAAATTAAGATTGCATGGTCATCACCATCAAGGGCGCCCACACCAAAGATTATGGAGTCACCACAAGAGGCGGCAAAGTCACCATTGCAGGATCATCCCAACCTAATAGAATCCCTTCATCTAGAGCCATTCCACATAGCTACAATGTTGTAGAACAACTCAAGAGAACACCAGCACACATCTCCATCATGGAGTTGTTAAAAATCTCATAATAGCATAAAAAGATTCTTGAGGAAGCATTAGCCTCATCCACTATCCCCGCAGATCTTGATGCAGACCAATTCCAAGCTATGGTTAGAAATATCATAACACCTAATCTCCTTACATTCTCTGACCAAAATTTCCCCCAACCATCTCACAACCGTGCACTTCACTTGGAAGCCATTGTAAACAAGAGCAAAATCAAAAGGGTCTTGGTGGATGGAGGTGCAGGTTTGAACATCTGTTCTCTTAGCCTCATCAAGTAGTTGAAAATATCAGAAGATTCCATTGACAAAGGTAAGGGCATCACAATAAGAGCATATGATGACCAAGAAAGAGTGTCTTAGGGCACAATCAAACTCCCTATTCAAGTAGGACCAGCGCTCATAGGAAATGCCTTGGTGAAATTTGAAATATATCCTATGGATCCCAAGATGGACATCCTGAACCTTTCTCATACTGCAAGAATCTTGAAGAAAAATATTACAAAATCCCCCAAGTACCAAAAAATGATGAGGGCCCATCCACACAATACATCGATCCTGCCACCCTCGTATCCACTTCTGTGACAAAGACACCTGCCACTCCCTCCATTCCCACCATCTCTGACATCAAGCTCATCATCCAGGATGATGGTTGTGGAAGCTACAAGCTCCCTAACAATGCTTTTGTGGTAGGAGAGTTACCACAATCTCCTAGATCATGAGGATGCCCACAAGAAAATCAAGCTTCCACATCACAAACCTATCTTGAAAACTATCCCAAATTCACAAGATGGGGAGACCTTGGCCATGAGGTCATTGAAGCAGATCCATCTCACATGTTGTATCAAGATGAAAGACCGACAACTAATTTACCAATGGATGAGACAAGCAAGGGCCTACAAATGATGCTTGCAATGGGCTACGACAAAAATCAAAGACTGGGACAAAATGACAATGGGCTCATAATACCTATCATGCCAGAAATGCGACCCATAACAAATATTGGTCTTGGACATACCCCTCTGAGCATAACCATACGTGGTCAAAGTCCTTCGGTTAGAATGGCTAATGTCTCTCCTCAGCCAGTACTAGTACAAGTACACTCACCAATAGTCACAGGTAGGGACACACATAACTTTATAATTGAGCCCTATATTAGTAGCGATGACGAAGATACCTTGACCAATCTACCTAAGTTATTTGAAGACACCACCCTGTGTATGATTATTACCCTATCTTTTGAATTCGATCATCAAAATCATGAGATCCATTTAGTGTACCCCCAACTAATCGACTATGACCAACGAGAACCACCAGTTCTTGATACATTCGAAAATGATGAGGTACTCTCAGAATTCATGGGATTGAGGGATAACATTCCAGATGGAGACCATAAAGCAAGCTTTATAATGGAGTTGGACACACACGCCTATTACAGGGAAACGATTGAATCCTTTAGTCGCAAAAGTGAGAAACTAAGAATCATATCCAAGTCCTTGAGTGAAAACCACACTGTGGCACTCTCTGACAATAAAATAGTAAAAAGAAAGGACATATCCAACGGTGAAAACCTTTCTAAGGTGCCTGAGGATGAAGGATTCAATCTTCCTCTAAGAGCTATTCATCAGGAGAAGTCAACAGTCTTGGCCAAAAAATGCAATTCTGTCAACCTAGGAACAGAGGAGACCTCGCATATCACATTTTATGCAGAATCATTATTATCAGAAGAGCAAGAACTCCTAGCAGCATTCCTAAGGGAAAGAAAAATAAACTTTGCATGGAGTTATGCTGACATGCCAGGGCTAGACCCAGAGATTGTGGTTCATCATTTAGCAGTATATCCAGAAGCAAAACCAGTCAAACAAAAGCTTCGAAAAATGCATCCTCAAATCACTTTGTTAGTCAAAATGGAGCTCAAAAAGTTGCTAGATGCAGGATTCATACGACCAATTGGTTATCTAGAATGGGTATCAAATTTGGTACCTATTTCAAAACCTGACAGAGCCATCAGAATCTGCACAGACTTCAGAGATTTGAACAAGGCATGTCCCAAGGATGATTTCCCGCTTCCCAACATCAACATGATAGTAGACATGACAGCAGGACATGAGATGCTATCACTAATGGACGGATTTTCAGGATACAACCAAATCATGATAGCAAAAGAAGATCAACATAAGATGGCTTTCACTTATCCATGGGGGACCTACTGCTGGAACATGATGCCATTTGGCCTAAAGAACATAGGAGCAACCTATCAAAGGGCCATGACATTAATATTCCACGAAATGATCCACAAAATAGTCGAAGACTATGTCAACGACATTCTAGCCAAGTCAAGAAAGAGACAAGATCATATAGCAACCCTAAGTGCTATCTTTGACAGACTGGAGGAATACAAAGTCAGACTAAATCCCAAGAAGTGCATCTTCGGCGTACAATCAAGTAAATTGCTAGTATACATAGTCTCCATGAGGGGTATCGAGGTGGATCCAGCAAAAGTGAAGGCAATCCTTGAGATGGAAGCACCAACGATATTAAAACAATGGAGAGGCCTCCAAGGCAGACTTCAATCCATCCGAAGATTCATAGCACAACTAGCAGACAAGCAGAATCCATATTCTCACCTACTCCACAAGGGGGTAGCATATAAATGGGATACAAAATGCGAAGAGGCATTTAACAAAATCAAGGAATATCTATTGACACCACTAGTTTTAATGCCACCTATGCCAAGAAAGCCATTGATCTTATATGTGTCAGCAACAACAATAGCCCTTGGAGCTCTCCTAGCTCAGCATGATGAAAATGAAACGGAGAGGGACATCTACTATATCAGCAGGACAATGGTCGGTCATGAGCTAAATTACTCATTCATCGAGAAATCTTGCCTCGCAGTAGTGTTTGCATCCCAAAAATTCAAACATTACATGTTGGCACACAAGATAAAGCTCATTGTGAAAATTGATCCCCTCAAGTATCTCCTATCAAAGAAAATGCTCACAGGCAGAATGGAAAAGTGGGTAATGATATTATCAAAGTATGACATCGAGTATGTGGAGAGAAAAGCCATTAAAGGCCAGGTTATTGCAGATCAACTAGCAAAAGCACCCATTTATTCTAAGAACCCTCTTGTCTCAGAATTCCCAAATGAATCCATCTTTAACCTCAATGTAACTGACCATTGGAAACTATACTTTGATGGTTCATACACAAAACATGGATCAGGAGCTAGTGTCTTCTTCATCACCACACAAGGGGATTGCATACGAAAGTCATACAAATTGGCATTCCCTTGCACCAACAACATAGCGGAATACGAGGCCTTGACTATAGGCCTCAGGATAGCAGTGCAATGGAACATCATAGCTCTCAAGGTGTATGGGGACTCTCAGTTGATCATAAATTAGGTCAATAATGAATATCAGACTAAGGATGATAAGCTCACTCCATACAAGAAATTGGTGGAGACTCTTAAAGAATCTTTCATTGACATAACATTTGAGCAGATTCCAAGAACCAACAATAGAGCAGTAGACGCCATGGCTACAATTGGGTCTCTATTAGACATCCCTCATAATGTGTCAAAATATGAGTTTATGATTGAGCAGCTTCTCATGCCCACATTCGAGCTTCTCGTGCCCACATTTGAGGTACCAGAATCAGAATATGTGTGTGAAATCATTGGTCCTGGTGATCCTTGGTACCATGACATCTACATATATCTTCGCATAGGAGTCATACCCGTTGACTTACCATCGAGCCTAAAACGGACCTTTATCATAAAGGCATCTAGATTTGTCATCCTAGGTGATACCTTATACTGTAGAAGCATAGAAGGTACCTTGCTATGCTGTTTAAACGCTGAGGAGGCATTAACCGCTCTAACCGAGGTTCATAACGGTATCTATGGCTCACACTCGAGTGGAATGACCATCGCCAAGAAATTGCTGAGGATGGGGTATTACTGGCCCACAATGGAAAGAGAAGTGCATGATCATGCTAAAAGGTGTTTCCAATGTTAGCAGCATGGGGACCTCATCCATGCTCCAGCTCAAGAGCTTCACCCAATCATCACACCATGGCCTTTTTCATAATGGGGCCTCAATCTCATTGGAAAAATCACACCCACCTCATCCAATGGCCATAAGTTCATCATAACTGCAACTGAGTACTTCAAAAAGTGGGTGGAAGCCATACCCATGATGTATATCACTGGGAAGCAGATCTCAAAATTCATCCTGAACTATCTCATCTGTCGTTACGGTCTCCCACAAGCCATTATCTCAGATAATGGGACACCATTTAAGAACTAGGAGGTTCGTGACTTGTGCGAGAAATTCAAAATCCAGCATTGCTTTTCCACCCCGTACTATCCCCAAGGTAATGGCCAAGCAAAAGCTATGAACAAAACCATCCTTAAAATCCTCAAGAAAATAGTCAATGATGCAGGTCATGACTAGCACTTGTAGCTTAATTCTGCCCTCTAGGCTTATCGAACCAGTATCTGCACACCCACCAGCGCCACCCCCTTCTCCTTGGTCTATGGATCAGAAGTCGTACTCCCCATTGAGATCGAGCTCCCATCCCTTAGAATATCATTGCAGAATCTCATCACCGATGAGGACTACTAGGTGTCAAGATTAAACGAGATGGAGTTACTGGATGAGAGATGCATAGATGCTTTGAATCATCTGCAAGTCTATCAAAATAGACTCAAACGAAGCTACAACAAGAAGATCAGAAGCAGGACTTTCCAAGTCGAGAATTGGTCTTAAAAGAAAATTAGAAGAATGTCCCGAATCCCAGCAGCAAAGGAAAGTTCGAACCCAATTGGTTAGGGCCTTTCATCATCACAACAACCTATAAATCAAGGGCATATCAGCTATCAACACCCGAAGGGGAACCTCTGCAAGAGCCCATGAATAGCTCCCATCTCAAAAGTTTTATGCCTAATTCTTTTAGGGTATAAAACCAAAAAAAAGAAAAAGTCCTGAAAAAATGGTTACTTTGGAAAACTTGGCAAATAGGTGTCTTGGTGACAACAAAAAAATAAAAATAAAATCCAAAAATAAAAATCAAAAATCAAAAATCAAAAAAAGGATGAAAAAAAAAATCGTCCTCTAGTGAAAACCACTTTGGTGGCACTTTGGGCAAGTACCTCGGTGAAAACCTGGCAAATAGGCGCCTTGCGTAAATAATCACTTTCCATCCACCAGGATCTTTATGGCTTGATCTGCATCATCCATCCATTTCGCTTCCATCATCCATCGCATTCAGGTCTCACATCCATCATTCATCCACTCGCATCCGCACCATAGTTTGGTCCTATGTTCGTATCATGATTCCTCCTAGTACTACTCGGCCCAATTCTCAAGGTCAGTTTGTCCTACCTTTATCAGAGTAGTCTATTGCATCACGCTAGGGGCACGTTCTCATCGGATTGGATTCGTGTATATTCTTAAATTCCTCAAATTAGAAAATCCAAAAACATTAGAAAATAAAAAAAATCCAAAAACATCAGAAAATCAAAAAATTCAAAAACATCAAAAGATATCAAAAGTCAAAAACAAGGTCGTCTTGTTGAACTACGTCATCTCTGAGCTTGAACATAGGCAAGGTTGATCTTTGATCATCCCCCGAGACATTTAGGTCAGTCCTATAGGAGTCCGTCATAATAAGCTCACATCTCATCATGTATATCGTCATTTGTAAATTGGTCAAGTCATCAGTCTCACTACATGGGCTCTGCGTGTATAACGTAGGCAAGGCTAATCTGTTGATCAGCCCTTGAGACCCCTAGGATAGGTCTTTAGGTTAGTCTCTTGGTCAAAATCTCGGAAAACCCCAAAACATTAAAAAAAAATTGAAAATCAAAACATTTTGCAAAATATCAAAAAACACCAAAAACAGCCTCAGAATATTTCAAAACATCAAAAACATCCAAATATTTGAAAAAATCCATCCATCTCATCTCGCTTGCACCCGCAATAATCACCATCCATAATAACTTGATCGTTATCGTCAACCTTTGGTGAAATAGTTGGAAACAAGTCTAGCAGTTTAAACGCAGAACTCAAAATGTCAGGTCTAAAGTCTAAGTTTGTAAGTAAGCAAGTTGGTTATCTCTTCGTATTGGTAACTCATCATCTGAATTTGTCCCATATCAATCATCCCTTATAAATGAAATGAGGTGCCACCATCCACTAACATGTCCTAGGATGAATCCTTCCTACAATGGGCATTATCTTTTGGCAATAAGTTTCAGTTATCATCTTAGAAAATATATCCTTTTTCCGTTAGCGGTATTGAAGAGCATCAGTTTGTTTGTTTACTTGGTCTTTATCTTTTGACTTATCTTATTTTGTGCTCATTCCAAGAACGTCTCGATGATATTCGAAAACAACAGATTTAGAGAAATAAGAATGGGGCAATGATCATTATCTTTTGTCTGCTGTGCTTGTTGGACGTTCTTGCAATATAACCTTGGAAAATACTTGCATTGTTAGGTATGTATGGAAGAGGTCTAGGGCAACTTGTTGACTATTGCAGGGATAGGTTTACCTTTCTGTGTTTTGGTCCGAGGTGTCTGAAACTTCTGAAATACATCCTAGTAAGGTATCCGTATGTCAGGTGTGAACAAGAATACTCCTATCTGATTGACGAATCAAAGTCCATCACACTGGGTACAACGCCATCCTGGTTTTCTATACCTTAATGCATCGTACCATGTGTGTTATCAAACATAAGAAAATTTGGCCCTTTGAAAATCCCAATTCCTCGGCAAGTAATCATCATCATTATCATCATCATCATCTCATCATCATCATCATCATCATCATCATCATCATCTGCATTTGTGTCATCTTGCGTCTTGTTGAAATAATTTCTTCTCTCCTTATTGACCATGCTAACAAGCTACTATGACAGTTGATCATCATCACCATCATCATCATCGATCTTGCATCCACAAATCATTAGCATATTGCATAAGCATATCATATAGAAATCATACGCATTGCATAAGCATATCATATAGGAAACATCACATTTTAATCATCATATAAACAGACTATCATGAACATTCATAAATAGGTGCATCCATGTCATTGCATTTCACCCATTACATTACATCTCATGGCATTATATCGATCATTGCATAAAAATTCATTTGCATTTCATTTCATATTACCATCTAAATTATCATATAGCATCTACAAAAGCATTCCATAATCAATTTTAGATAATCATAAGCAATAGGTATATAAGCATTTAATTCATTACGCATATCACTTTGCATTAACATATCATTGCATCACGTACATCATCATGTAGGATAATAACATTTGTTATTATAAGCATCTCATAAAACCATTTCATTTAGCATCATATCATGACCATCGCATCATATTACATACATCCATAAATCATCTCATAATTAAGCATATTCCACACATCATTGCATATACCATAAATCAAATCATATCACATATTGCATCGGCATAAAATAAACCATCATATAGTTAACATCATTGCACATCATATCATAGGTCAGCATAATATAGATCTGTTAGTCATAATCATAACGTAAACATCATTAGAAATAAAATGCATCTATAGAACATCACTATAAAGCATATAGAAATAAACCATCCAGGCATAAATAAAAGAACACATTGCATCACATCAAAATCATCATCGGCTCATATATATATCATATTATCAACTGTCATAGTACAAAGAATAATTGAATCACTATACATATATGTCAATCAATACAAAATGCCCATCAGGCTATCAAAAACGAGCCCATAAGGTACAAAAAGGACATCATAATATCTCGATCAAACCTGATCTCCATGGCTGTGACCCTCGCCCCTGTCACCGTGATCCTCTGGTGGTCTATGGCTGGCCCGATCTGAGTACTCTGGGACCCACTCTGCTCTAGGTATAGTGTCGTGGTAAGCTCGGTGGTAGTACTCTATCTCTCAGATAGCATCCTTGTAAGATCGAACCGACACTGTACCCTGAGATGAGGAGGCTATTATGTTCTCAATCTGCTGCCTATGGCCTAGCTCTATGGCTGCCTGTAGCTCTGTGGCCTATCTCTGTTGCATAGCCTGATCCCTCCCTGCTCTAAGCTGCTCCCTCTCAGCCCGTCCCTGGTCCCTCTCGGCCGTCACTGCCTGAACCTGTGCCTGTAACTATAAAATCCAAGCATCCTGTGCATCTGCGTGCCCTATTGGCTGTACCCGTGGCTGCGCGTGAACCTGATCCTCACCCTCGACTTGCGGTGGTGGGACTAGTGGATCCTGTTGCTGGTCTTGCATATGGACGTCCTCGTGACTTGGCAGAACTGGGGGCACATCTGGTGGATCTCGTCGAATCTTGACCCTCAATCCTCTCACTCGTCCTCTCCCTCTGCCTCTGACCCTATGTGCCTCTGGATCCTCACCTGGAATGGTCAATCAGAGAGGAGGTATGAACCAAACTCTGTAGGCCTGTGTGGTTCCCGAATTTTCCAAGCCTTAATCATAAGCCCACGTTCAGGCTACCAAATGTTGAAAGATGTCAACTGCCTCTGCGGTAGAAATACCAGGCCCCAATGACACTTGTGTCATGCTGCATGAAAAGACGGCTACATAGCCATCGTCTGGCCAATCCTATGGCTCTCAGAACTGATGCTGTATGCGCCCGGGCATATACCGTTAGATCATGGTGTGCTCTCGCCCCTGCTTGTATCGATCCTAGTGGTAGTAGAAGAGTTGATCTGCATCGTTAGTCCATCTGGGCCGACCAAGATATGGTCTCCAAGTAAACACAAGCATCTCATCTAGGACCCGCCTCCAATAAGGGATCCCATGCACGCCAGTGTGTATGAAGGACACACCACCTCTGTATAGTGTCACGAGGGCATCCTCTGCCCCCATCAGAACTGGAACCACCTATGGACATAGCACAAAAATGTGCTCCCACACCCAAACATGAAGGAGTGTCACCCCAGCTCCCAGCGCTCTGCCATCCACGTAGACATACTCGTGGAGATCCCTGTAAAGTGAAGCCAGAAGGATGGGTCCCCATGCAAACTGAACCGGCCTGTCTTGGACCATCCTCTCCCAGTAGTATCCCTAGCCCAGACTAAAATACTGCCCTTGTCTGTCTGGGGAAACCAAACCCGAAATGATCGCCGCAATCGCTCAGCAGAAGGGAGGTGCTATAACTTTGTACCGCTCCAGCTCGATCTGTCCCTCGCAATAAATAATGTCTCGAGTGGTGAGGACTCGGGTGCAACACTCGTATCCATCCTCCATATCATAGATCACCCGACGGCTATGAATGGGTAATCGTAGTATGCGCCAGACGTCCTCCAAAGTGATGGTCGCCTCGCTAGTGGGAAGATGAAACGACGATGTTTCATTGTACCACCTCTCGGCCAGCGCTGATAGCATCCTGAGGTGTGTGCACATGGGTGCTGTGTATGCAATATGCCATAAGCCAACCACTCTCAATCGGTCCTGGTCTCTGTCGCTAAAGTCCCGAGGATGCTCACCAAATCCTGCGATCGGTGCTCCAGAGAATAAAGCTCCTTAGGCCCGTCTTGCATCAAGGAAAGTGAGCATGTTAATTTTTTTTGGAAAAATCCTGACCTAACACTCCAAACTCATTCCCAACGGTGCAGTTTGTGATGGCGTCGTAGTTTGAGTTTTCTCAAACTCTGACGCTGGACCCCAAATTAGGCCAAAAAGTGCTACCACAGCGCACTTTAACCCCTAGCGTCGCAATTTGCATGAAAAGGGTGCCGCCATAGTGCACTTTTCCCAAACCGCCTTGCCGAGTCTGAGCCCAGCGGCCGAGTTTCTAAACTCCAAACTGCACCGCTGCAGTGCAAAAAGGAAATTAGCGGTGCACTTTAAACACCGAGCGGCGCTATAATAGCACTGCTAGAGGCGAGCTCTCTTTTAAACATGTAATAAATGCATTAAATGAAAAAATTAAGCTTCGGAAAGGATCACATATCGGTGCCCCGATTCTAGGTGGCCGCTGGTAGGTCTGAACTCAGTTAGAAATGTGTAGAGGAAGTTATCGTTGCACCATATTGTCAAAGGGTTAGAGCTCGGATCTTAAGGTTTGCTAGCGAAGGTGTGTGAAAATGACTTGAAAGTGACCCCTTGGGCCCCTTTTAAGCCTAAAAATTAAGGTTTTTTGACCCTCTAGGGCTGTCCTGCTAGGGTTTTGGACCCCCAAACCTATTTTCGTTTGTTCGAGGCTTGTTTTTCATCGTCTTATTGCGTTTAGACACATTTTTAGCCTCCTGGATCCCTTTCGGACCTGTTCGGTACTGTCACATTTTTTCGCGAGATCACCCAAAAAAATTAAATTTTTTAGCCAATCTCTCGAGGGGGCATTATATGGGCATATTTCTCTCGCCAGGCAATAGTGGGGAAAGTTTTAAATATCAATTTTTTTTGGCTTTGATCGAGATCGTTTATTCTTTGAACCAACACAAGAAGTGCATTGCTTCAAAAAGGGGCAAAATGTAGACATCGAAAATATACTGATTGACATCGTGCATCTGATCCTAACTTACTAACATCGTTTCTTCCTAAATCATCCCTTGGTCTAACCATTTAATCAAATTCCCCTATCTAATTAAATTCATCAATAATCCTCTTTTGACTAAATAAATCACTTTATCTAAATCAAGTCATTTTTCTTGTTAATTAAATTAATCTATTTGATCTAATTATCCCTATTTAATTAAATAATTAATTTATTTAATTAAATCTCTAAAGTCTATCCATTAAAATAAATTAATTAAAACCTTATTTGATTTAATGTAACACCATCCCTTTTAATTAAATAAATCAAAATCCTTATTTAATTAGCCTCTTATCATATTCCTCTCTTATTTGATTTAAATAAATCCATAAATCTAAGTCAAAATAAGTCACATCATCTAATCTCTGTTAAATTAATTAACCCTTGATTAATTTAACCTCATCTCATGTCACATCCTCTAGATAATGCAAGTTGCACATGAAAATAGATTTAATTTATTTATTAAATCTCTATTTTCCTCACAAGGCATCTTTTGGAATATTCCCTCAATTTGAATTCAAAAATTCCAAGTCATGTACATCCAACAAGGCATTTAAAACCTCTTACATGTCCTTTGCCTTGAGCCAAGTGGCATTTATTGCATTTTCCCTTCCCTCTTACATGTCATTTCAACAAATTTGAATTTCAAATATTGGCATTTATTGGCACAAACCCCAAATCTTGCTCAACCATCATCCATTCATAGCTTGACAAGTGGCACCATATCATTGGATGAATGTTAGTCCCACATTGCTCAAATTTGGGCATTCATCTATCTTGAAATCCTATAAATGAAGAGCTCCTCTCCTCATTTCATCATCCACAAACATTGCAAAGTTACCATGCTAAAATACTTAGCCATTCTCATCCATCATTTGAATTCTTAGCTAGGTTTTTTGTAGATTTGGCTTGGAGTTCTCATCTTTCATCAAAAGTGGATTAATATAATCTTCAACACATCAAGATTTCATCATAGTAATTGGGAAAGGGCCAATTTTCACATCAAATTGGCACCAATTCCCCTATGGGATCAAGTGTTTGCTTCTCTAATTAGGATTTAAATCTAGTTTGATCTTTGTATTGTGTTCTTCATAAATTTCTTTCCTATTTTTAGTTTGCAAATGGATTTCATGGGGAATCCTTCTTTTAGCTTGTAATTGTTTGTCTAACTCATTTATTCATGTCGTTTTGCAGGTACTAGGAAAAGGGTTCGCACAGGTTGTACTACTAGCAAGGTCACCCTTATTGGAAAAGGTACTTCTGCTAAATGGGTTGAGGCTTCTTCTTGGTTACCAACATCACGTGGTACTACCTTGGATGACTTCCCCCTCGATGTTGCTGGACTATTTGAGAATAACTCCCTCTTCATGATATCCACATCAACCTTCACCTCAAGCAATTGGCCAAATGAAATACGCCTAGTATACCCGCAACTCATTAACTTGGACCACCAAGGTCCATCGATTCTAGATTTATTCAAAAATGAAGAATCAATCTCAGAATTCATGGGACTCTATGAAAACTTACCATGGGCAGATCATAAGGTAGGTTTTGACATAGATCTAGACACAAGAGCCTACTATGGGGAAATGATTGAATCCTTCAGTTGCAAAATGGATGACATGAAACTAACTTGCAGATCTTTGAGTGAAAACCACATTGTGGAAATTTCTGATCCAAAAATAGTAAAAAGAAAGGACGTATCTAAGGGTGAAAACCTCTTTGAGGTGCCCAAGGATGAGGGATTCAATATCCTCCTTAGTGCAATACATCCAGAGAAATCAGCTATGCTAGTAGAAAAAGCCGCTCAAGTCAAGTGGGAACAAAAGAAGAACTCAAGATCACTTTCTATGTTGAATCCCTATTGGATGAAGAACAAAAGAACCTAGCAGTATTCCTGAAAGGGCGAAGAGCTAAATTTGCATGGCCATATACAAATATGCCAGGGCTTGATCTAGAAGTAGTAGTACATCATTTAGTAGTCTATCCTGAAGCCAAACCAATAAAGCGAAAGTTAAGGAAGATGCAACCTCAGATAACACTCTTGGTCAAACTTCAGTTACAAAAGCTTCTTGATGTTGGATTTATCCGACCAATAGATTATCCTAAGTGGATTTCAAACCTAGTACCAATCTCAAAACCCACTGGGGGCATCAAAATATGCATTGATTTTAGAGATTTGAACAAAGTATGCCTGAATGATGATTTCCCTCTCCCTAACATCAACATCATAGTAGACTTAACAAATGGGCATGAAATGATATTACTCATGGATGGCTTTTCAAGCTATAATCAAATCATGTTCGCCAAGGAGGATCAACACAAAACTGCATTCACTTGTCCATGGGGTACATACTACTAGAATGTGATTCCATTTGGGCTAAAGAATCCAGGAGAAACCTATCAGAGAGAAATGACCCTCATCGTTCATGACATGATCCATAAAACAGTTGAAGACTATGTGGATGATATTTTGGAAAAGTCAAAAAAAAGAAGTGAGCACATAGAAGTCTTAGGACCCATCTTTGACAGACTGGAAGAATACAAGGTACAACTAAACTTGAAAAAGTGTGTATTTTGGGTTACATCAAGGAAAATTCTTGGCTATATCATCTCAAAAAGAGGGATAGAAATTGATCCAAAAAAGGTAAAAGCCATCCTAGAAATGGAACCACCACAAACATTAAAGTAGATGAGAGGGTTACAAGGAAGATTGCAGTTCATCAGGAGGTTCATAGTGCAACTATCAGACACAATCCACCCTTTTTTGCATCTTCTCCATAAAGGAATAACTTACAAGTGGGATGAGAAGAGTGATAAAGCTTTCCAACAGATCAAGGACTACTTATTAACACCTCCAGTGCTCATGCCACCAATACCGAACAAACCACTGATCCTGTATATCTCAACAACATCAACAACACTAGGTGCTCTTCTAGCACAATATGATGAAAATGGAAAGGAAAGAGCTATATACTACATCAGTAGAGCCTTGGTGGGCTATGAAATGAACTATTCATCCATTGAGAAAGCATGCTTAGCATTGGTTTTTGCTTCACAAAAATTTAGACATTACATGCTATCACATCAAATTAAGCTCATTGCAAAGATTGGCCCATTAAAATACCTGTTATCCAAAGCAATTCTCCTTGGGTGAATGGCCAAATGGGTAATGATCTTAACTGAATTTGATATAGAGTATGTAGAGAACAAGGCAATCAATGGACAAGTAATTGCATACCAACTAGCAAAGGAACCTATCTATGCTGAGAACCCATTGATATCTAAATTCACAGATGAATCAATATTCCTTGTCAATACAAAAAATCAATGGAAAATATACTTTGATGGATCATTTACCCAACATGGATCAAGAGCATGTATTCTTTTTATTACCCCTCAAGGTGATTGCATCCCAAATTCATACAGGCTATTATTTCCATGTACTAACAACATTTTTGAGTATGAAGCCCTAATCATAGGTCTAAGGATAGCAGTTCAATGACAGATACAAGAAATAAAAGTCCATGGAGACTCACAGTTGGTTATCAACCAAGTCAATGATGACTACCAAACTAAGGATGAAAAGATTACTCCCTACAAAAGGATGGTAGAGAGTCTCAAGGACCTTTTCATAGATATAAATTTTGAGCAGATTCCTCGCATGAAAAATAGAGCAACAAATGCTATGGAAACAATCAGATCATTGTTAAACATGTTGAACAACGTCTTGCAATGTGAATTCTCAGTAGAACAACTTCTTGTACCAACTTTAAAAATCCCTGAATCTAAATTCATGTGTGTCATTGTTGGTCCTAGATCCCCATGGTATCATGACATCTTTACCTACCTAAGCAGAGGAACCCTCACATCCGATATCACCTCGAACCTTAAAAAGACCTTTGTTAAGAAGGCATCCCGATTTGTGATCCTAGGTGATACCCTTTACTGCTGAAGCATCAAAGGGACATTACTATGATGTCTTAACCAAGAGGAATCCTTGACTACTTTAACAGTACATGATGGCATATGTGGTTCCCATTCTAGTGGTATGACCTTAGCTAAGAAACTGTTGAGGATGAGGTACTACTGGCCAATCATGGAAAGAGAAGCTCATCAGTATGTGTAGAAGTGTGTCTAGTATCAAGAACATGGAGACTTGATTCACACTCTAGCTCAAGAGTTGTAACCAATGATCACACCCTATCCTTTCTCGTAGTGGGGGCTTGACCTCATAGGAAAGATTACCCTAACCTCATCTAATGGCCACAAGTTTATCATAACAACCATTGAGTACTTTACTAAATGGGTTGAAGCCATTCCTATGACCTACATAATGGGGAAGCACATTGCCAAGTTTATCCTGAATTACCTAATCTATTGTTATAGTGTTCCAAAAAAATTTATCTCAGACAACGAAACACCCTTCAAGAATCAGGATGTGAAAGATCCATGTCAAAGATTCAACATCTAACACCGATTTTCTACCCTGTATTACCCTAATGGCAACAATCAAGCTGAGGCTACAAACAAGACCATTCTAAAAATACTAAAGAAAACAATCAATGAAGTTGGTCATGACTTGCATCTACAGTTAAATCCCACTCTTTGGGCCTATCGAACTAGTATCCGCACGCCAACAGGTGCAAACCCTTTCTCCTTGGTCTACGGATCATAAGCCATTCTTCCTATTGAGGTTAAGCTCCCATCACTATGAGTGTCACTACAGAACCTAATCACGAATGAAGAATATAGAGTATCTCGGCTGAATGAGCTAGAATAATTGGATGAGCATCATCTTGACACCCTCAATCACTTATAGGTATATCAAAACCTACTAAAATGGAGCTATAAGAAGAAAATAAAATATTTGTCTTTCCAAGTAGAGGATCTTGTCCTAAAGAAAAATCAAAAGAACCTTCCAAATTAGGACAGTAAAGGAAAGTTTGAGCCTAACTGGTTAGGTCCCTTGCCATCACAACAAGTTATGGATCAGGAACATATCAATTGTCAACACATGAAGATGAACCGTTGCAGGAACCAACCAACAACTTGCATCTTAAAAAGTTTTATGCCTAAGTGTTGAAGGGTATAAATATGAAAATACAAAAAATCAAAAAATGATCAAAATCCAAACAAATGAGAAAAATGATTGAAAACAGTAAAGAAAAAAATTGTCCTCTAGTGAAAACCACTTCAATGGCACTTTGGGAAAGTACCTTGATGAAAACCTAGCAAACAAGCACCTCGTGTAAATAAAGAACCTCCATCCATTCTTTGGCTCTTTATCTTGTCATTTTTGGCATCAAATCCGTCTATTGCCTCATCGATCCTATTTATTCCGTCCATCACCCATCCATATCCATATCATAAGCTTGATATTGTGAAGTATCATATCCCCTTAGTACTACCAGGCATATTCCAAAGGTTAGTTTGTCCTACCTATATCGAGGTAGTATATCATATCACACTGGGAGAAATTCATTATGGATTAGATCAGGTTCTTATATATCTTAAGGTTATCAAAAATCCCAAAACATTCATAAAACGTGCATAAAAAAATCCAAAAACATTTGCAAAATCCTGTGCAACTAAAATCCAAAAACATTCAAAAATTGTAAAGGAAAAATCCAAAACATCCAAGACATATCAAAAACCCTAAAAAGGTCAAAACATCAAAAATCCAAAAAACATAACCATGTCAAACTATGTTGTCTCTAAGCTTGAACGTAGGAAAGGCCATCATTGATGTTTCCTCGAGACACCCTAGGTCAGTCCTTTAGGAGTCTATCATAATAAACTGACATTCCATCAATTGTTAATATCTTCATCTTTAATAAGTCGAGTTAGTTGAACAACGTGGTCTCTGCATGTATAACGTAGGAAAGGATAATCTTTGATCTGCCCTCGAGGCCCCTAGGATAGGTATTTTAGGTTAGGTTCTTGGTCTAAACTCCTGGAAAATCCCTAAACATCTAGATAACAGAAAACACAAAAACATTCAAATATCAGAAAACACAAAAAAATTTGAAAATTGGAAATCCAAAACATTAGAAAACATTCAAAAGACCTAAACATCATCAAATATCTTGGAGAAAACCCCAAACAGCCTCAAATAATCGAAAGCCAAAACATCCACATAAGCTTTCAAAAAAGACCAAAAACAACCTCAAAACATTTTAAAATACCAAAAAACATTGAAATATTCCAAAAAAATCCAAAGCCATTCATCCCATTTCACTTTCACTTGCAATAACCCTCCATCCATAATAAATCAAGCATCACCTTCAACCTTTGGAAAAATGAATAGAAAGCAAGTATAGCAAGTCATAAAGTGAGAAATTAAGTGTCAAAATCTAATGTCTAGACCATAGGTAAAAAATTCAGTGGAGTTTGTATCAACGGCTTATCAAACACCTCATCCTAATCAAATCATCTGATCTACATGTTCTAGGATGTATCCTTCCTGCGATGGGCATTAGTATCGAAAATAACCTTAGCTAAATTAAACTGGCAAGAGGTATAGATAACACTAAATGTTTGTCTTTGATATTTTCTTATGATTTATCTTATTGACCCATTTCAAGGACCTCTCAATGATGTCTCAATGATTTAGAGAGAAAGGAATGGGGAATCGATCATTATCTTTCATTTGTTGTGCTTGTGGGTATTCTTGTAAAATAATCTTGGTGCATACTTGCTTAGTTGTGTGTAGGGAAGTCATTTAGGGTAGATTGTTGACTATTGTGTATGCTTTGGTCCAATATATTCTAAGCTTCTGACTTATATTCCAACGAGGTTTTCGTATGTCAAGGGGTGAACAAGAACTATCCTATCTATTTGCAGAGTCAAAGTCCATTACACTAGATACAACACCATCTTGGTTATCAATACCTTGATGCATCGTGTCTATGTGCTATGTCAAACAATAAGGAATGAAGGAAAATACCAATCCCAAGGTATGAGAAAATCATCATCATCATGCATTTCTCATCACCATCTCTCATAAAGTCTCAGTGGATCATAGACTTGATGGATCTTTTGAATCAATCATCAAAATCAATGGTCAATCATCTTGTTTCTTCTATCTTCTCTCCACGCTAACCTGGTATCATGACAGTCAACAAAAATATCATCAATGCATCCATCCTACATCCATAAATCATCAGCATGCATACATCTCGCATAATCATAACTTATCATAAAACATACATCTTGCATCATCGTTATCATTTAAGTTGTGAATGAATAATATAGATTTGTTATTCTAGGCATCTTAAATCATTGCACACATATCCTGAGCATACATCACATTATCATATCATGAGCATGAACATTTGCATCATCCATCCTTACATCCATATGCATACATCATCATCTCATAAACTTGCATAGAAAAATACACAAAAAGAAATGCATCCATATCATTTGCATATGCATCACATAAGCATGTCATATCATCCATCCCATGGAATATCATGAAAAAGATACTAAAAAAGAATATAACGTTGCATCTAATTCCATGTCATTACATCTCATATCATCACATATACCATCGCATATCACATAAGCATAAATGAAAGAATTGCATCCATACAAGCATGCCACATCATCAACATCAAATGCATCCATACATTCATAAGCATGAAATAAAATGAATGCAACACATCATATTGAATCCATATCATATATATATATAAATTTGTGACTGTCATAATACAATATCTGAGTCAGTGTATGTATATCGATCAAAAGTATAATATCCATGAGGCTATCAAAAAGGAGCCCATGAATGTATCTCTATATAAAGAATCGAGCAATAATCAAAAAGTGTTTGTACAAGCAAGCTAGCCTTGAGGGCTGCTCCCCTCACCAAATGTGTCCAACGACGGGCATGTATGCAACATACCACAAACCAATCTCTCCCAAGTGCTCCAATCGCAACTCCAACTCAAAAAAATCACCAAGTCTAGAAAAAAATGTGGGTTGGTGCTCGCGGGACATCAAAGGCGAGATAACCTCTTGCACCCACGAAGCGCACAACACCAAAATTTGAAAAAATTGGCTAAGTTTGGAGTTTTTATCCCCCGAAATGACAATAGTGTCACTATTTATGATAGCCTCACTATAATTCAAATTCCTATATCTTTAGTTGAAAAATGCATCAATTGTATCAACCAGCTAGTGTTCGGAGGCTATATACAACAAAAAACATCTTGACTATCTCTATTAGATTTTCTAAGTGTTTTGAACAGGTGAAATGAAACTTTTAAACTAAGAGGCCACTAAACAAAGTCGGAAATTATTAATCTAAAAAGCATAACGATTAAACTGGAAAGTGTGGAGATAATTAAAATAAGAATGTAAATTGCTGAAGAGGAAATGCTTGTAAAGAAACTATGAAACATCTAACTAACAGATAAAAAACTTAACAATTAACATAAAACATCTTAACAACTTGAAACTAATAATGAAAGTAGGTGCTTTGAAACTTCAAATAACAAAACTAAAGATTACAGACTCAACTACGATCTATAGGATTAACTTAACAAAGCTCAACACATGAAAATAAACTTCAATCACGTTTATCATTTACAAAATGAAAACAACAAAATTAAAAATGAGATTCTTATCTATCTACCCTACAGTCCCTCAAGTGGCCAGCTCTCGGGTGCTTCTACGCTTAGCTTAGATCACATCAACTTTATAACTTAAAGATTACTCCATTCAAGATGATTCCATTCATAGTACTAATAACTTAAAATGAGACAAGAAAAACTTATTTTATTCATATTGAAAGTATAACTCAGAAACATGGTTCAAGAACGCATTATGATAGCATAATGATATCTCTCTATATCATTGCTTCTAACGGTTACATATTTATACAAAAACAACTAACAAAATCCTATAATTCAGATGGTAAAGATTACCACTGAAAAATTCTTCAACTGATTTTAAAAAACTAACAGACTTAAGTCCATAACATAAAGTATTAAAGAGGCTCGAAGTAAGCCATAAATTCTTTTAATAGAAAATAACAGAAAGCTTCAAAAACTCGATCCACCATTAAATCCCTAAAATTACGACACCTATTCTTCCGGTGCTTGTCTTCAACTGTATGGAAGTCTGCATTGAATCCACTAGCTGAGCATGATGACCGATTGTGCATAATATCCTGTACAATACTTAGAAACTAAAACATTATGTTAGTGTGGGTTAGCTTATTTCAATTAATTTCAAGAAATAAAGATTATACATCTTTTTACAAAAAACAAGCAAATACTAATTCTGAAGACAATTAATTGGAAAGGTAAAGGTGACTAGAAGATATGAGGAAGGGTATTTAGTTCATTATATTGATGAGGTTATTTTTACCTCATCATTTCACCCCTTCCTAAGCTGGAGCAAGTCGTTCTGCTCTTTGTTGTGCTCCCTATGCTCCATTTCCCTTATTTCTGCTCAGCTCTTCATACTTTGCACTAAGTTCATAATAATCATCTACTTCTGTGTCCAGATCCTCAGGTTCTCTTAGAAAACCCTGATGAAGCTTAACCCTTGCTGTCCATCTTTCAAAATTTTTAGAGCTTTGATCTATGTTGACATGTATTGCAGGAGGTGGTGAAAGAAGTAGAGGAGGTCTATATATCATGCCAATCCAATCAGTTTTTAATTGCAATAGGATACCAGCCAAGGCTTCTGCTCTCCTATAGGACCACCTAATGTAAAGAGGTGAAATTACCTCTCTTCTCCTAAGATGCATAGGAAGAGGAGTATATCTCTCTTCACATGCATGCCAAGCTCTCCCTATCAATTTTGGCCCCTGATCTTGAAAATGCTAATATCATAGCCAAAGGTTATTGTTTTATTTAATTTGTACAACCTCTTTAAGCTTAATGCTCAGGAACTGTGCTTTAAAAGAAAAGGCTTCTTGTGGGGATACCTCATTTGCAGTCCAACAATTTTCTCTGCCTGTGAATATTCCCTTGTCTATTCTTGCCATTGAATTTGATTATACATGGTGGATAGAAATGACCTCAATTAAACTTCACCAACAAATAAATTGACATAAAAATTTGTATATCTTTCCAAGTACAAATTATCAACAAAGAATTCACATAACAAATCCTGTTGATCAGGAGTTGACTCTACAAATATTTTGACAAATTCTTTGTCATCAGGTTCATATGGCTAGTTGTAAATTCTAAGTAATTTCCATCTCAGGAGTTGCTCATTGAGAAACATAGAATATAGCCTGGATGGTCTTCTGCAAGCTAACAATAATTCTCCTATTTGACAAGCATCGTGTTTAGCTCTATACACCCTGTCAAATGATTCTTTTAACATAACTAACTCCTTTTTCAACCTAGAATTTTCAAATTTTACCTCCCTTATAAAATAGTATCTTTCCTTCCATTTCATTAGTAATGGAGGTATATGTATCTGGAACCATTCCATCACAGTTGGTTCAGTTTGTGTTCCCTTAGACTCCATTATAGGCTTGGTATCACTTTCTTGCAAATCTTGTTCTAATTCAACAATTCTGCTCAAAGAGGCATTAAGTTCAGTTTTCTATTTGTTCCTTTCTTCCTCAAAAGTAGTAAACATTTGCATAAAATTGTTTGTTAAACTGTTAATTTGTTCATCTTTTTTAGATATATCAATCACATAATTTTTGTCTTCATCATTCCTCTGCTGAATTTGAAATTGTAATTGTTCAATGATCTTGTCTTTCTATTCCATTTGCATTTTCAAATTCACATTTTCTTGATCTCTTTTCCTTATAATTGTAGTATGTGCCTCAATTTCCTCTTGTTGTTGGCTGATTTGTTCCTCATTTCCTTGCAATTGGGATCTTAATTCAATAATTTATATTTTTAATTTTTCTAATTCCACTCCCCTCTAGGCAGATTCCTCATCCCCTATATTAACAAAAAAAGGAAGATTAGGGATTTCCATATTATCATTAGTTACATTTTCCTCAGCACTAAGTACATTTCTTTTTTCAGACACATCAAGTGAACTTGGCTCAACAATTCAATCAATTAAGGGGGACAACCATCCATAGGATCATCCTTAATATCATAATGTGGTGATTGTACCCTTTCCTCTTCTTGTCCTGTTGGAGATGGCATATTTTCCTCTTCAACCCTAGGAGATTGACTACCCTATTTCTCACTTCCTCTTATTTCCTCCTCACCAGGATGATTATCAGTTTCCAATGTTTATGCTTTAGTCCTAGGCTTCTTATTTTTAGAGGTACTTACTGTATCATAAGCCACAATTTCACTAGACTCAATAGATAACCTTTTACTTCTCCATAAAGGAAGAGTTTTTTGTAAGGTTACTTTGGTTCACCTCTTCTTCTTGCGAGGAGGCTCTTCTTCATCTCTAGAATGTACAATTTCTGATTTCCTTGGGGTTTCTAACACATAAGGTAAAGTTTTCAGCACTTTTCCACTAGGAGCTGTTAAGGTTTACTGAGATTCAAGAGCACCTAAAGCTTCAGAGGAGGGTTCTCCTAAAGATTGAGCTACTTGTTTGGATGACTCACCTTCCTCAAGAGGTCTTTTAGACTCCACAATCTCAAACTTTTGCAGAAATTTTGTGCCATTTCTTTTCTGGTTTCTTGCGGAAATGGTATTTGCATATTAATTGTATGAGGCCATGGTGTTTGAGTGGCCCTGTTCCAATTTTATACTTTTCTATCATGCTAGTAACTGAGTCACATAAGAATGCTGAAAAATTAATCCTAGGAGAAGGGTCTTTGGCGCCATGATGCAAATGGGTAAGTAGACGAAAAGGGGGACCTACTACCATTGCTACTTGTCCTTCACAAGTAAAATATTTAATTATCCAGGCGACAACAGTTCTCCAGGGTTCTGGGATAGACATTCTTTGGAAACCTTTATTTTGTCCTCTAGTACTTATCATTATCAGAGGTTGAGGTTCTCCTTTATGAAATAATTCTACTATTCCTTGATAAGTAATATTGGTAGTTTCAGTCAAATTAATACCTCTATTTTCTAGACTAAAAAGACGGGAAATGATTTTAGGACTTACCCAGAAATGCTTGCCATGCACTACAGTTTGTCCGTTTGCAAAATTCTCTACAAATTCCTTTACTAACTGCTCAATATGCCCCTCAATTTTTTTTATAAATTCTAGTCATCCAATTTTCTAAAACAATCCTGCAATGTTTCCCAATGCCAACAATTTATCCACTAAAGCTGGTTCAAACTTCTTTTTAGCTCCTCCCATTCTTTATTTCTCTTACTGCTCTGCTTAATTATGCAGAAATACTGTGGTTCTAAAGAAACTTGTTTAAACAATTGAATTGCAGATGGAAGAGAATATAATTTTGATACAACCAATGGAAGAGGAATTAATTGTCTTACTTGAGCTTTCCTGTATGAACATGATGATTTTTCCTAGAGATTTGTGCAAATATTGTCGTACTTCAAGCAATCGCATGATGGCATAGTTTACTAAATTTTGAAAGAGAATGGGTCGTGCTAATTAATTAATCTTTATTAAAAATAATTACCTAATTTAAGCAAAAATTGTACATACCTTACGTCTTATCATTAAATTGAACATCACTTACCTTTTGCTGACATAACAGGATAGTTGCATGATTTGGTGAGGGTGGTAGTGAATTTATTATGACATGGATGTGACAACTAATTAATGATGATGTTTATTATGACAAAAAGGTTGTCATAATTTAATTTTTATTTATTATGAAAGGATATGATAATATAGGGCAAAATGGAAATGTAGGGCATGGATTCCAACATGATGACAAAATTTGAATAATGGGCATGTGTAGAACTCTGGAAAAATCAAAGTATTGAAAAAGAAAAGAATTTACAAAAATCTGGGCATCGCTAAAAGATGTGGCCAGGGTGAAGGATGAAAAGTTCTGGAGGAAGCTGAAAAATGCACCTAGAGTGAAAAAGTGAAGTGGAAAAGTTCCGTAGCATTACTGAGAGATATTGTCGAAATGTAACAACGAAGTTTCTAGAGCATCATCGAAAGATGCAGCCGAAGTAGCAACCAAAATATTTTGGAGCATCGTCGCAAGATGCAGTTGAAGCAGCAACCAAAAAAAGTTCTGGAGCATCGCTGAAAGATGCCATCGGAAGGAAGAAACAAAAAAATTCCAGAGCATCGCTGAAAGATGCAGCCATAATGTAGCAAGAAAATTTTTGGAGCATCGTTGGAAGATGTAGCCAGAAAAAGGAAGAAAAGTATAGGACTTTGGACTTTGATTTTCTGAAACATCGCTGAGAGATGCACCAAAATGCATGAACAAAACAAGGCATGACACAATAAGTTGTGTAAGTTTTAGAGAACAACAACAAATGAGCCAACAAGTTCTGTAGCACCATAGCAATCGAGCTAACAAGTTTCTGAGCACTGCAACAAGATGCACCAGAATTTGTGTTTGATGAAAAATGAAGCCCTACAAAATATAAACAAAATTTAGCCAAGTCTAAAGGATGAAGAATTTGAAAGAAATGGTTTAAAATAGAGTAAATTCATACACATTCTTTATTTATTTAATTTTATTTAGATGAAGCATCAAAAAAAAAAAAAACTATATTGACTTTGCCATAACAGAGTCAATGCATTGGATTTCTCCCTGCATTTCTACCATTTTTGTGAATTCCTCTTTTTTATTAGGTTTATGGTAGATGTGTAATCGATGTCTATTAACTAGGAGAGTTTGAGTATCACCATCAATGGGCTTGAGATGTACCACACCATTTGAAAATACCTCAAAAATTTCATATGGGCCGAGCTAATGAGTTCTGAGTTTACCCTGGTGATCTTTGTATCTGGAATCAAATAACAACACCCAATCTCCATTATGGAACTATCCTTCCTTGATATGCTTGTCATGCTAGACTTTGCGTTGTTGTTGCTCTAGTTCAGTTTGATGGACGACGTCCAAACGAAGTTCATCCAACTCACTAAGCTGTAAGACTCTCTCTACCTAGGCTCGTTTAAGATCTAAACCTAACTCCATGGCTGTCCTAAGAGTTTGGAGTTTAAATTCAATGGGTAAGAGAGGTTTCTTACCAAAAACTAACTCATATGGATTAAAACCGATAGTTGATTTCCACGTGGTGTTATAAGCCCAAACGACTTCTGGTAGTTTCCTAGCCCAGTCTTTCCTTCCCAACGAAACATTTTTTGTTAAAATGTTTTCTATCTCCCTATTATGACTTTCACCTGACTGTTTGCTTGAGGGTGGTAGGGTGAGGACTTCTTATGGCTTACTTGGAAATGATCGGTGAAGGCTAACAAAACCTTAGACATAAAATGGGGACCTTGATCTATGACAATTGTCCTAGGGGCTCCAAATCTGAGGAAAATTTTGTTGTAAATGAAATCAAATACTTGTTCCTTCTTAACAACTCATAGAGATTGAAATTATTCCCACTTAGTCAGATAGTCGGTACAAACTAGAATGTACTCTTTTCCTTGTGAAGGAGGGTCTATAGGACTGATAAAATCCAATCCCCATTTTTCAAATGGTTCAAGGACTACCTGAGGTTGCAGGGGAATTTCATTAGATGTAGTTGGTCTTCCTACCCTTTGGAATTCATCACATCAACGAACATATTTATTGATATTTGTAGAGTCTAACTAATTTGTTATGGACTTGGTGAAATTACAAAATTTAGGGGTGTACTTAGTTGAATAATCCATTTGGCATTGCAAGATTACATTAAATTATCAACCAAGGTTTGTAAACTTATGATGGGTCTGGACTGTATATGCACCATGAGAAACTTCTAATCTATCATCATTGTGTGAAAGAATAACTAATTTCAATAACTTAAACAAAACACAGTTAATACTGAAAAGAAACCTTTCTGCACAGTAGTTGTTGCAGGTACCTTCAGCAATGGCTGTAGGTGACTAAAAATAATAAACTAAATTCTCTCCTTCTATATTATATTCTATCTTCTATATTCTTTTGCTTGATTACATCCTCAAATATATAGGCTAACAAACATCTAATATGTGTCCCATCATTCCTTCAAACAAGGAAAAGGATTATTCTTCAAATGACACAAATACAATGACTAGACAATAGAGTCCTATTACAACTTTTCATCTGGCTGATTGGAAAAGAGTTTGTTTGAACTCTTTTATGATCAAACTAATTTTTTGGAGATTTGTTGATGTGTATAAATATCTGGCAATCCATATCCAACTTCTTTTCAAGTTAAAACTTGGAGTATAATAAATGGTGAGGTTGGACTAAATCTCTGCCTTCTCAGTTGCCGCTTTTTACTCAATCAACTTCCGTCATTTTGTGATCCTTTATTATTGTGTATCTCTTCAAAGGATTTCTGGGTTTTGTGATCCTACTTTTCATCTTTCCAAATCATTTTGAAAATTTGAATTTCATTAAGAAACGAGGGGGATATGCCTATTTTACTAAAACTACTTTTTTGACTTTCTTTGCACGCCCAACAATAGCTACATGTTGACAACTATCAACTTGGTTCTCTTCTTTTTGAACAACTGCATCGACGACTCATTCCTTCCATAACTTTAATCATTAATCCCACTCCTTTATACTAGGTTATGAAATCAAGACCAACTTATTCATTCTAATTGAAAAGGAAGAAGAAACGTTCAGCTCCATAGCTTCCTACACTTTAGGCAGCTTGAACTCCATTGATCTCCTATTTTGCTACTTTGGTTCTTGCTACAAATGCTCCATTCTTGTTACCACATGCTAAGCTGCAAAGAGGTTAATCCAAACAACATACAAATACTTGAAATTTAATAATTATATCATTCACCATAATATATCATCATAATTTAGCATCAACTAACTAAAACATACAAATGTATATAAATAATCATTATTCATAGTTAATGCTTCAAGGAATCAAGGTAAAGTTCATAAATATATTAGGAATGATATTATAACATCATGAACATGATTAAATCATAAGGAATGGTGAAATAAATTGGACAAATAATAATCTCATCAATATCCCTATGCATAGAAGGCCAGTAATATCCTGCACCTAAAATCTTATGGGATGTCCTCTTAGCAGAATAGTCCACTCCAGAAGGATCATCATGGAAAGCTCTAAGGATATTATAGGTCTCATCTACCGTAACACAATGTCATAGAACCATATCAAGCCCACATCGAAATAGGATCCCATTAATCCATTTGAAAGGGGTACTTTCTCTAACAAGGCATTTCTTTTGTTTTGATGTAAAATCAAGTGGTAATTCTAAGGTGGCTAAGTAGTTGGAAATATCGAAAAACCAAGGAGTTTTTGTAGAGATGGAAAATATATTTTCATCTGGGAACTCATCATGTACCAAAGCACAATCCCCTTCATCTTGTTTAATTCAGGATAAGAAATCCATAACTACATTGAACTTTCCTGGTTTGTCAATAATTGTTATGTTGAATTCTTGAAGAAGCAACAACCACTTGATTATCCTACCACTCACTACAGGTTTGTTCATGAGGTATTTAATGGATGAGTGGTCTATGTACACCATTACTTTGTATCCTATGATGTAGTGTCAAAATTTCTCAATTACATGTACTACAACTGAGAAATTTTTTTTTTTTTTTCCGTTGTGGTATACTTCCTTTCTATTGGAGTCAAATTATTACTAATGAAATATATAGCATATAATTTCCCCCATTCTCATCTTCTTGTCCTAATACTGCTCCAATAGCATCATCAGATGCATCAACATAAATATGGAATGAAAGGTTCCAATTAGGTCCATGAAGGACAAGAGCAGAGATGCATTTTTCCTTAATGATTTCAAATGATGATTGATACTCAGGTGTCCAGATGAACTCTACATTCTTCTGGAGAAGAGAAAACATAGGGGCTGCAATCTTGTTGAATTTTTCTATAAATCTTCGATAGTATCCAACATTCCATAAGAAACTTCTAACATCAGTTTGGTTTTTTGGGGTCACAAGTTGTTATATCACTTCGATTTTCTTAGGATCGACTTTTATCCCTTCAATTGAAATATGGTGTCCCAACACTATTCCTTGTTCTACAATTATCAGACATTTCTCATGGCTTAGGGAAAAAATGATGATCCTCACATTGCTTCAACACTTTTTCTAGACTTTGTAGGGCTTCGTCAAAGGTTGAACCATACATAATGGAGTCATCCATATAAACTTCCACACACTCATTCACCAAATCAACAAATATGGCCAAGATAGCTCTCTAGAATGTTGCAGGAGCATTGCATAGCCCAAAAGGAAGAACTCAATATGCAAATGTTCCAAAGGGGTATAAAGTAAAAGTCGTTTTATCTTGGTCTTCTACTGGTACTTGTATTTGGTTGTATCCACTGAATCCGTCCAGAAATGAGAAATATTTTCTCCTAGCCAAGTTGTCCAGAACTTGGTCTACAAATGGTAGGGGAAAGTAACCTCTGTGTGTCGCTTTGTTAAGTTCCCTATAGTCTACACACACTCTCCACTTCCCATATTTATTTGGAACCAAAATGAAAGGTGAAACCCATTTGCTGTCAGAAATGGGATAAATAAACCCCACTTGTAGGATTTTCTCAATTTTAGTCTTCACAATATCTTTCAAGGTAGGATTAAGTCTTTGTTGTGGTTGGTGAATAGGTTGAACATCCTCGGTATAGATATGACATGAGTAAAAACACTTGGGTGTATTCCTCTCATATCTATGTAGTCCCAAGGAAAAGCTTTAGATCTATTCACTAGGATATCAAACAATTTGTGTTCTTTCGGCTCGGTCAACCAACTGTTAATGTTCAAAGTTTTTACTGGCAACAACATAATGGTTTTAACACCCAGATGGTTGGATGTGACAATGTACATTGGTCTTGTCAAAGTGATAAGGGGACAACTATGAGGTATGGTTCTATGAAGTCTAGCAATGTCCTCAAAGAAATGATCCATTTTTGGAATTATATTTTCCAAAGGACAAGGTAATCTCATGAAACTGGCATTATCAAATTCAGTGTGGTCTATGTTGATTGGTTGTCCTAGAATCTCTTCTATGTCCAACATCTCCTCATCACTCGAATCCATGGTAATATTTTCCGTGTTATTTTCCAATTCATCCTCTAATTCTTCACCATACTGTTTGATGACTACCATGGCCAGTGAAGCTAAATGAAGGGACCTTCTGGTTCATCAACCCATACTTTATTATATTTAGCAGGCTTGGCGGGAGGATACAAGAATAAATGTTTTCTATTAGGACCATGTGAAATGGTCATTCCTCCCTCTCTACAGCCAATTTTGGCTGCAACAGTAGCCAACCATGGTCTTCCTAGAATTATTGGATAACTATATTAGGGTGTAAGAGACCGAATTATTTGAAAGTCCACTGGACATTCCCATCCATCAACCTTAAAAAGAACTTTTTCGATGACGCCCTTGGGAATGGCTATGGATTGGTTTTCCATTTGCAAGATTGTAGTTGTGGGACATAAATCAGTAAGCCCTAGATTTTCCATTACATCAACAATCATTACATCAACTGTTGCTCCCAGGTCCACAAGTGTGTTAGGTATTGCCACCTCATTGATTGTTACTGTTATAAGTGGACTACCTGGGTCATCATATTTCAGAGCAATGGTCTTTCCAGCCAAAAAGTTAGCTAGGTAACCATTTATGTGAATGGTATTTATCCATTTTTGTTTCCTCCCTGGAGTTTTGATACACATCTATTTGATTAGTTGGTTCAACTCAAGAATCTCCTTAATTTCTTGTAGCAAAGGAACCTCAATCTGCAACTGTTTTATTTCTTGTATCGACGTAGTTTTGGTGGACGAGGACATTTTCGGAGGATTTTTCAAGACGGTTGGTTTCAGATGCTCTAGAAAAGGAGCTTGAGTTTTCTCTTTAGGAGTGGATTCCTTCAAAGGATTAGTTGGAGACTGACTCCCCTCCTCTTGAGGTAGGTTGAAAGCTCCAGCTGGAGATGGCGGGAAGGTCTTGTCTTGGGTACTTTCTGGGGCTTGATCTAGAGATGTGGAAGTTGTTTTAGCCATATCAGTAGACTCCTTAATAGGCTTGTCCAAGATTTCAACAATAGTAGGTTGCATAAGTGTTTTTCCGGATCTTAATTGCAAATTTACACAATGTATAGGGTTAAGTCTAGTAACATTGTCCTATTTCGTAGAATACACTGGAGTATTCTGATGATTGTTCTTTGGATTTAGAATAGGTTGTGCCGGAAGTTGTGCTTGGTTAACTTGCTCATTTTGCTAAGTGTTCTGGGGAGTTGGTAAAAGATTCTGCTATTGATTAGGCATTCTTCTGGGACCAGTATAAAACTGATTTCGAGGTTGATTCCATTTGAGGAGCAATATTTTGAGGATACCACTGTTGTTGAGTCTAGTTGGGCCATTGAGGGTTTCCCAAGATTGATTTTCCCATTTAGGTGGTCCCCAAGGATAAGTTCCCCAATTAGGTGGTGCTTGAGGTGGTTCCTAAGGCCAAGGTGTTTCCCATTGATAATTATTCTAGTTGTTTTGAGGTCTCCAAGAAGGGTTTGAGTTTTGGACATAAGAAAAATTCCCTCTAGTTCTTTGATTTACAAATTTGATCTCTTTCTCAACCGGGGATGTTCTTTTCTTAGAATTCTTGATGGCATTCAAAATATTACACTAGTCAATGGGATGATTTTTCTCACAAACTTGACAAACGCCAATTTTGTCAATTTTGTCTAAAGGGAATTCCCTTAACAGATGTTTGTTTCAACACCTAGAGCAGTAAATGGATAGGGTCTCAGGGTTTCATGTTTTAGCATGTATTCCATCTAATGTGGTGTTTAACTGGACAAGAATGTCAATCTTAAGATTGGCTATCTCCTCACACAATTTTCCTATTTCATTGGAACCTTTAAAAAGAGTAGACTTTTGGATACCTCCTCGAGTATGAGAGAAATTTTGACATAATTCAGTGATATCATCGAGTCCTAGTTGGGACTCCTAGTTGGGACACATCTCCTTTTCCCATTAAATCTAGGCTCCTTCGAGCATCTTCATCAAGACCTTTGAGAAATATGATCTTCAAAATCTCCATAATTATGGCTTCTCCACCACATTGTTTAGATAAGAAGATAAACCTATCTAGGTAATCTTCTAGGCTTTCGTCTTTGTTTTGCCTTAGTTTGAACAACTCTTCTTTCCTATTATTGACCCTATAGTAACTATGGTATTTATCCAGAAAGGCAGAATCCATGTCATCCCAGGAGGTTATCGACCTAGAAGCTAATCCCATGAACCAACACATTGTTGCATCTTTCAAAGTGGAGGGAAAAAGATTTAGTTTATGGTTATCATTCTTGTAGTCTTATGTCTGACACAAGACTTTAAATTCAAATAGAAACTGATTAGGGTCTTCAAAAGACAAACCTTGAAAGGTTGGCAGGAAGGCTAGTGAGATATTTTTCATAGTCGTCTCGTCATCTATATCGATAACAATAGGCAAGGTGAATGTGCGTGGGGGTGGAGGGTTAGCAACATTTATACAGTCACCCATGATGTTGAGGGGAATTCATTCCTCTTCAAAAGTTCACTCAAATGGGTGAGGTTTTGGGGTTTGCAAAGGAATACGCTCCTCTACAACTATTTGTTCTCTTTCTGGGGTATGTAGGGAGGTCTCAGGTTGATCCTACTTAGTCAATTCTTTAGTAAGTTATTGAGATGAGACTTCTTCCTCCCTACTTGTGGTTAGTACATTGTTTGGGGGGGTTTTTGGTATGAATCTTCTGTGGGGACCTCATTTCCTAACCATGTAGAAAATGAATCCATAGGACTATTTTTGTTCCTAAAAGAGGTATTCAAGGTATCTCCTACTAACACTAGTAAACGAAGGTCCCCAGAAATGGTGCCAAAAAGTGATAGGCTATCATTAGGTCCTATCTCTTTAGTTGAAAAATGCATCAATTGTATCGACCGGGTAGTGTTCAGAGGCTATATGCAATAGAAAAAATCTTGACTATCTCTCTCATATTTTCTAACTGTGTTTGGAACAACTGAAATGAAACTTTTAAATTAAGAGGCCACTAAACTATAAAGAAGGAAATTATTAATCTAAAAAGCATAACGATTAAACTAGAAAGCATGGAGATAATTAAACTAAGAAGCATTTAAATTGTTGAAGAGGAAATGCTTGTAAAGAAACTATGAAACATCTAAATAACAATGGATAACAAACTTAAAAATTAAGAGAAAACAACTTAACAACTGAAAACTAACAATGAAAGTAGGTTTTCTGAAACTTCAGATAACAGAACTAAAGATTATAGAGTCAACTATGAACTACAAGATTAACTTAACAAAGCTCAACACATGAAAATAAACTTCACTCACATTTATCATCTATAAAATGAAAATAATAGAATTAAAAATGAGATACTTATCTATCTACTCTACAGTCCCTCAAGTGGCTAGCTCTCGGGTGCTTCTATGCTTAGCTCAGATCACATGAACTTTGAAACTTCAATATTACTCCATTCAAGATGATTCCATTCACAATACTAATAACTCAAAATGAGACGGGAAAAACTTATTTTATTCATATTGAAAATATAACTCAGAAACATGGTTCAAGAATGCATTATAACAATATAGCAATATCTCTCTATATCATTGATTATGATGGTTACATATTTATACAAAAACAACTAACAAAATCCTATAATTCAAATGGCAAAGATTACCACTGAAAAAATATTCAATTGATTTTAACAAACTAACGAACTTAAGTCCATAACATAAAGTATTAAAGAGGCTCAAAGTGAGCCATAAAGTCTTATAACAAAAAATAATAGAAAGTTTCAAAAACTCGATCCACCATGTGCTCCCTAAAATTATGTCACCTATTCTTCTGGCACTTGTCTTCAACTGTATCGAAGTCTGCGTTGAATCCACTGGCTGAGCATGATGACTGATTGTGCATAATAGCCTGTACAATACTTAGAAACTAAACCATTATATTAGCACAGGTTAGCTTATTTCAATTAATTTCAAGAAATAAAGATTATACATATTTTCACAAAAAACAAGCAATTACTAATCCTAAAGACAATTAATTGGCAAGGTAAAGGTGACTGGAAGATATGAGGAAGGGTATTTAGTTCATTATATTGATGAGGTTATTTTTACCTCTTCAGTAACCTCTTGAGACGATCTTGTTACACGAGCAATAATTTTGGAGAAAAATGTCAGATTAAAATGTATCAATTTTGTTTACCATATTAGACAGAACTATCAACAATTAATGTTGGCATCAATGAAAACACATTAAGGGGTTTCTTCTTCATTCTTTCAACATAGTTCACTTCATTTCCCCCACATTTATTTATTGTACAAACCTTTCCCATTCATTTGAACTTTCATTTTCAAAGCATTTTCATTCAATTCAGATGCCCTTTCCCACATACCTCTTCCATCCCATTATCCCACATTTTTACTTTCATGATGTCATGTCAATTTCATCCCACCATACTTAAATCACCTGATCCAAGGCTTCTTAGTCCATTAGTAACATCATACCAACTTCATGTTGATGTCACCCCTTGTTGACATCATTAGTGAAATTTTCCATCTGAATCAACCAACTCTTTTGTGCATTGTGAAGTTGAAGGTGGAGGTTTTGATATAATTCTCTATAGGAATCTCTTAATGAACAATAAAATATGTGATTTTTTTGTGGGAATTCCTATGTGAATAGGACATCCTTTTGATGTTTAGAATGAGTAGTGGGTTGAAGTCCTACAAAAACTAAAATGTAGAAATGTCGAATTTCCATGAATGTGATAGAAGTTATTTTCTCACAAATGGTTTTTTGCGAGTATCCAAAGGCCATATGGACCTTGCAAAAATTATGATGACACTCAAATATGTTTTCTTGGGATCTAAACTTCCACCAAACCATTTGATGTTTGATTTTCTACCGAAATATGATGTGTATGCTTCATGAGCCTATTTTTGCATCCACTTGAGGGTTGAGTCTCCGCAAAAGGTAAAAATGATGGTAATAGCTATCAACTAGCACCATTAATTATCAACAACCATTATTGCAACTACTCTAATTGATTTATAGTGTCTTATGAAATATTTTGATACTAGTTGGTGAAAATTCATTGAAGATGGCTAACACCCACTTCTCATTAATTATTCGTAGAGATCTTTTTTGATGTAATGCACTTCCAAGTCACTATTTCCAGTGGATTTTGTGGGTGATCTTTTTGTTCCTATCACTTAAACACATGGAACATTTAATGCAGGGGCATGGTACATGTCAAAAGAATATTTTGCATGCCTCTTTGTATTTAAATCCCATTTGCAATGGACAAATGTCATATGGGCACTAGATGAGGTTGTGGCTAGGGTTTTCCATTTGGGATGGCCTTCTAACATTATATTAATAACATGGCCATGGGTATATCTACCTTGGCTTCCATTTTTAGAAGAATTTTATCAAAAAATAGAGGATATGACTTTGATAGAAAAGTGTAGTTACAAAGCTATCTATGATGCAAGAGCATCCCATGCGTATGATAATCCTCATCAATCCAAAAATATATCATTTTGAGTTTCACTTTAGTTTGATTGATTTTTGGCATTGCCAGTTTTGGCGGAGTGGAATGGCAACATCTGGAGTGAAAATCAGTTTACAATATAACATGTTGCATCTCACAGTTTGGCGTAGCTCACATATTTGCTTCTTTCAATGATAATTTTTATTGGAATCGAAGTTCAAAAATAAGAGGATATGATATTGTGCCAATATCACTTTGATGATATAACATATTTTATAGTTTGTTCGTTGTTAAAACATTAATATTCTAATGCTCATTGACAAAGCATTACTGGAAGTCAAAGGCCAAATACTTACTTTCAATCAAAGAGTTTCAAATTGGCAGTGCCATAAGAATACATTTTCTGAATTTATTATTTAAACTATGAGGCATGATAAGACTTTTGAGATGCCAAAGGGAGGAAGACCAAGTGCTTCCTATTCTGCGTTAGTATTCAAATGTGAATGAAATCAAAACAGAAAATAAGAAGAAAAGTAACTTAGAGGGGCACCCATGAACAGACTAGTAAACTTGTGTGAGAGAGAATAGGGAAGATTTGAAAAAGCAAAGCAAATTTAGAAAGCTCATAAGAAGTTGAAGGGTCACAAGCATTTTGAAAAATCTGCATTTTCTTTGTTTAAAAGCAAGTGCCATAGTTGAGGGAAAAGAGAGATGATGGGTGCATGGAAGAAGAAAATGAGAGTAGGCTGATAGGTTGAAAGAAAGAACAAAGTGGTTGCTCTCAGAAGGCAATGAGTGGTAAAGGAGAGGGGGCTACATATAATGTATGCAAAATGAAGAACAATTAACAAGGGGGTAAAGCAAGATCTGAGGAGTCACGATTGAAAGGAAAGAGAGTAGGTTGATATGAGAATCTGCATTAATGAAGGTGTGTTGAGCAGTAATAAAGCAAAGAGGAAGTTTGGTTAGGAGGTGAACAACAAGAGGGAGGGATAACAAAATAAAGTTAGAAGGGTCAAGCTATGTTGAAGCATATGGAGTCATCAATGGAAAGAGAAGATGTAGGTTGTGAGAGATAAGTGGGCAGATTGGAATGGAAAATGAGGCCATTGAATGTAAAGATTTTTTTGTAATACTGTTCTTTTTGTATTGAATTGATTTAATGAAAATTAAATTTGCTAAAAAATTAATTTCAATCTACAAAAGAGAAATATTTATAGGAAGCCCTATGATTTGATGTTCTAGTTTTGCGTTAAATTGTTTTATCATTTTAATAATTTGGGTTCTTTCCCAAGTCTATGATAACACTTGTAAGATTTGAATATTTATTGATTCAATGCATAATCAACCTTAGTTGAGTGTCTCCTTATATATGATAACCATTTCTAGATGTATGTTATTTAGTTTTTCAACCAGAAGTCTATAAAATCCTTACAAATATTTTGAAAAGTATCTTTTCAACATGATAAGGAAATGCATTGGTATTTATAAGGATTAATAATTAGACTCTCTTATATTTTACAACCATTTATTATGTTTTTGATTATCCATGTAGAGTCCAACTTTCTCGTGCATTCTAAACAACATTGTATTTTTTAAACATCTTGATTAGGATATCTCCTAATTTTTTTTAGGGTAAAACACATATAGACTATAAATATATTAATATAATAAAATAGTTACATAAGTTTTTAGATCAAAACTTGATCAAACAATGATCAATAAGATGCTTAGTGTATATAGGATGAGAAAAAACTAGTAATATCCATACCATGCTAGCTTTCAAATTTTCTAATAGAACCTAGCCCTAAATGATAAACTATTGCGAGCATAATACCAGGTTTACAACTAACACAAAGAACTAAGTTCTGAATAGAACATTTGTAGGATGGCTTCCTAGCTTGAAAAATAAAAAACCTTGTTGAAGGTCTGTCTGATTGTAATCTTGAATTTGATTTTTGTGAGCATTGCATTTATGGGAAACAAAACCCGTTTCAGTTTTACTCGAGTTCTCATAAATATTGTGGTGTATTGGATCTTATTCATTTTAATGTGTTTGGTCTTGTAGATATTCCTTCAAATTGTAAATCCACATATTATGTTTCATTTATTGATGATTATAGTAGAAGGACATGGGTATATTTTCTAAAGAGTAAATCTGAAGTTTTCAGTCGATTTAAAGAATTTAAAGCAATGGTTGAGTTGCAGACTGGAAATAAAATAAAATGTTTGAGGATTGATAATGGTGATGAATTTTTCTCTAATAATTTTGATAGATTCTATAAAGATTGTTTTGTTCATAGACAAAATAAAACTCTATATTCTCCACAATAGAATGGAGTTGCAGAAAGAATGAATAGGACACGGATGGAGAAGGCTAGGAGTATGTTGAGTGGTGTTGGCCTAGAACAAAGGTTTTGGGCTGAAGTTGTTGCCACTTCCTGTTACCTGATTAACAAGTCTCCTACATCAGTTCTTGTTGATAAGACACCTATAGAGGAATGGTCGGGTCACAAGACTTCATTAAGAAATATTAGATTTTTTGGTTGCAAGGCATATGCACATGTGCCAAAGGAGAAGTGAACAAAGTTGGAGAACAAGGTTGCAGAATATATCTTCATTAGATATAGTTATGGTGTGAAAGGATACAAGCTTTGGGATCCTGTTGCACAGAAGGTAATAAATGATGAGGTAAAAATAACCTCATCATGATAATACCATAAAGACCTAGTTCATACATGCAAATCTCTATCCTCTGCCAATTAATTAAATTTTAGGAGAAATAATTGCTTAATTTTTAGTGAGAAATTGTATATACTTTATTTCTTTTGATTTCTTGAAGTATTTTGCCAATATAGATTTAATGGGTTATTTTAAGTGTTTTGTAGATAATAATTGGTCAATCAAAGTTGCAAATTGAAGCATCCAACCAACACGTGCTCCAGAATAGGCTGAAGATATACGCTGGAAATATGCTACGAAACTTTAGGGTGATGGACTGAAGATATAGTTGCTCTTAAAGTTGTTATTTCTGCTATCTTTCGAGTTAAAGACTTTATGGCTCGACTTGAGCCTCTTAAATACTGTGTAATAGGTTTTTCAAAGACATATGAGTTATCCGTAGATCTGTTTTAGATATTTTCAATAGTTATCTATACCATATGAAATATAAGATGTAGTTATAGTTTCTCTATAAAAGATATGATCTCTAGAAGTAAGATATACAGTGAAAAAGTAATGTTATACTATCAGAATGTTTCTGAAGTTTATGAATAAAGAGATTGTTATCTAAAAATTCTGAGTTATGAGTTATGGATGATAACTACAATTGATAGAAGTGTTTCTGAAATAGCTGCGAATGAATGTGATAACCCATGAGTTGGCCACTCGACGGGAGTAGATAAGTGTTTTTCTTTTATTATATTGTTGTTTTGTAGAGAATCATTAAATTTATTGTTATGAAATTTTAGTTCCGAAGTATTTGTTACTTTTCACTTCCGTAGTTTTTGTTATTAACTGTTAGAATATTTATTGTTAAGAAGATGTTTTATGGATTGCTATAAGTTTTTCTACTTTTATAATTTTTCAGCTTCTTAGTTTAGTCATTTATGTGCTTTTCAATTTAGTTATTGTGCTTTCTAAATTAGTTTTCTTAAGCTTTCAGTTCAAACATTTCCTTTTTTTTTTTTTTTAATTTTCTAAAGTAATGGGACCTAACGACAGCCTATCACTTTTTGGCACCATTGTTGGGGAGCCCTTAGCTTCTTTTGCTTGAGTGTTAATAGAAGACGACTAGAATACCTCTTTTAGGCCAAAAATACTATCTTTGGCTTCCTTTTCTGCATGGTCAGGAAAAGAGGCCCTCATGGACGATTTATACCAAAGACCCCCCCAAAATATGTCCCAGTTATACATAGGGAGGTCCAAGGCTCAGAAGACCACTCTGTCGATGAATTACTTGAGCCTAACCCACCAGAGGCTTTCCACTATTTTCCTAAAGATCATCCTGTCGTACAACCTGTTGTGGAGGAGATTATTCTTGAAGAGCATATTCCTCTAAACATCATGGGAGATAAGAGGGAAGAAGCTAATCGTAATGATGCCAACCGTAATAATAATGATCCTCAACTACCTAGAACGTTCACTTATCCTATTGCTCTGGATGCAGATGATGATACAATGATGAAAAACATCTCTCCAACTTTCCTTCCAACCTTCTGTGGTTTATCTTCGAAAGATCCAAACCAATTTCTCTTTGAATTTAAGGTCCTTTGTCAAACCTATGATTATAAAAATGATAACCAGAAACTGAAGTTGTTTCCTTCTACTTTGAAGGATTCAGCCATGCGTTGGTTTATGGGACTACCGTCTGGAAGTATTACATCTTGGGAAGAAATGAAGACTGTGTTCTTGAATAAATATCAGAGTTATTGTAGGGTGAGTGATCGTAAGGAAGAGCTATTTAAACTTAGGAAGAATGAGGATGAGAGTCTAGAGGACTATTTGGATAGGTTTCTTTTCTTATCTAAATAATGTGGAGAAACTGCTATTAGTGATGAGATTCTCAAGACTATATTTCTTAAGGGACTCGATGATGATGCAAGAAGAAGTCTTGATTTAATGGGAAAAGGTGACGTGTCTCAATTAAACCTTGAAGACATATGTGATTTGTGTCGCAATTTCTCATGTACTCGTGGAGGAATCCGAAAAACAAATATTTTTAGAGGGAATAATGAGATAGGTAAGCTCCAAGAAGAAATAGAAAATCTTAAGATAGACATACTTGTCCAATTGAACACTACGTTGGATGGTATACAAGGAAAGACACATAACCCTAAGACTTTGTCAATCTATTGTCCTAGGTGTCGAAATAAACATATTTTACATGAGTGTCCTTTAGACAAGGTTAATGTTTGTCAACTTTGTGAGAAAAGCCACCCTACCAATCAATGTGAGCTTCTTATTGATCTTAAGAATACTAAGAAATAAACTGCTCAGGTTGAAGAAGAAATAAATGTGCTAAATCAACGCCAGGGAGGTAATTTTTCTTATGGGTGGAATTCCAACCCTACATGGAGACCCCAGAACAACTGGGCTGGCAATCAATGGCCTCCATCTTGGAATCAACCCTATCCTCCACAGCCTACTTGGGGAACTCCTTATTGGGGACCTCCTGAATGGGCAAGTCAATCATGGGGAACTCAACAGTGGCCAAACCAGTCACAACCACAATGGTACCCACAACATTTTGCTCCCCAATGGAATCAAGGACATAATCAATTTTATATTGGTCCTAGGAGGAATCAACAACAAAATTTGTTACCATCACCTTAGAATCTTCCTCAGACTGAGCAGGTAAATCAACCTCAAATTCTAACACAACCACTTCCCAATCCTAAGAACAATTGACAAAATTCTCCGGTATAGACTATTGAACAAGATAATGTCATAGGACTTAATGGAATTCATTGTGGAAATGTTCAATTACGTTCCGGTAGGAAAATTCAATCACCCACTATTGAGGAAGTAGTGGACGAACCTATTCCTCAAAATTTTGAGAAAGATACTACCCTACCCACGAATATTACTGAGTCTTCTTCAACAGCAGGAGCTACTGACTTACCTCGAGAGGAGGGAGGTCAGTCTTTGACTGAGTTTAGTAAGGATATCCCTTCAAAGGAGAAAATTCAAGCACCATTTCCGGAGCGTCTAAAATCAACAATTCCGAAAGATACTCTGGAAATGACATTAGCCTCTGAAACTGCATTAATTCAGGAAATTAAACAATTGCAAATAGAGGTTCCTTTGCTGCAGGCAATAAAGGAAATTCCTAAGTTAAATCAGTTGATCAAACAACTATGGATTAAAACTCCAGGAAGGAAACCAAAGAAAATAAACACTGTGCACATCGATGGTTATCTAGCTGAATTTTTGTTTGGAAAGACTGTTGCTCAAAAATATGATGATCCTAGGAGTCCACTTATTACTATTACAATTAATGAGGTAGCAATACCTAATGCATTGGTGGATTTGGGAGCAGCTATTAATGTAATGACGCTGGATGTAATGGAAAAATTAAGTCTTACTGATTTAAGTCCTACAACTACAGTCTTACAAATGGCAAATCAGTCTATAGCCATTCCAAAAGGTGTTATTAAAAAATTTCTTGTTAAAGTTGATGGATGGGAATATCCAGCTAACTTTCAAATAATCCAATCGATTACACCTAAAGATAGTTATCCAATAATTTTGGGAAGACCATGGTTGGCTACTGTCACTGCTAAAATTGATTGTCGAGAAGGAGGAATGACCATTTCACATGGTCCAGATAGTAAATGTTTATTTTTATATCCTCCTGCTAAACCTACCAAATATAATAAAGTCTGGGTTGATGAACCAAAGGAATTTAGTGGGCAAGACAGTTTGGCCTCCTTGGCCATGGTATTGATTAAACAACATGGAGAGGAATTAGATGATGAGTTAGTAAATGAGGTTGCACACCTAGCTATAGGCTTGAGTGAAGAGGTAATAGAGGATGTACCATAAATTTTGGGACAACCGATTGATATAAGTGGAATGGAACAGAATTATGTTACCATGGGGATGCCTTGTCCCTTGGCTAATATGATTCCTAGAACGAGTTATTTCTTTGATGATATTACAAGATTTCACCGACTTATACCTCATAGTTGTCCTCTCAACACTTTGTTACGACCAATACATACTATCACTTCGGCCTATCTGGGATAAAAATAATTATGTTGCTACCAGGAAAAACTGTGAATGTCAATAGTTGGTTGACAGAAATACAAGAGGATAAATTATTTAATGTGTTGGTAAAAAGGTCTAAAACTTTTGCTTGGGACTATACATAAATGAGGGGGATTCACCCAAGTGTTTGTACTCATCACATTTATATTGATCCTAATATGAGACATGTTCGTCAGCCACAGAGGAGACTCAATCCAACATTAAAGGATCTTGTCAAAATTGAGATTGAGAAACTCCTCCATGCAGGATTCATTTATCCTATCTCAAATAGTAAGTGGGTGTCACCTATGGTAGTTGTACCAAAGAAAAATGGGAAATGGAGAATTTGTGTGGATTATGGAGAACTCAATAAAACCACTTTTAGAGATTATTTTCCCTTACCATTCGTTGACTAGGTTTTGGACAATTTGGCTAGGAGGAAATATTTCTCCTTTTTGGATGGATTTAGTGGTTACAACCAAATTCAGTAGCACTCGAAGACCAAGATAAGACAACGTTTACTTGTCCTTGGGGCACATATGCATACCGAGTTCTTCCTTTTGGACTTTGTAATGCTCCAACGACTTTTCAGAGGGCCATTTTGGCTATATTTGCAACAATTGTCAATGATTGTGTAGAGGTTTATATGGATGATTTCATAGTATATGGGTCAACCTATGATGAAGCTCTTCAAAACCTGGATAGGGTTTTAGAGGTTTGTGAGGAAAATCGACTATCCCTTAGCCATGAAAAGTGTTTAATAATGGTGGAACAAGGAATAGTCTTAGGTCATCACATTTCCTCGGAAGGAATAAAAGTCTATCCTAAAAAAACTAAAGTCATTCAACAATTGACTGTTCCTCAAACATAAACAGATGTTCGAAGTTTTTTTGGATATGTTGGATATTATAGAAGGTTCATAGAAAGCTTCAGTAAGATAGCAGCCCCTATGTTTTCTCTCCTCCAAAAATTTGTGGAGTTTAATTGGACGTCTAAATGTCAACAATCATTTGAAATGATAAAATAAAAGCTTGTCTCTGCTCCTATACAACATGGACCAAATTGGAGTCTTCCCTTTCACATTTATGCTGATGCTTCAGATGATGCAATTGGTGCAATATTAGGGCAAGAAGATGAGGATGGGGGTAAATATGCCATATATTTTATTAGCAAAAAACTAACATCTACTGAGAGAAACTACACGACAACAAAAAAAGAATTCTTGGCTGTGGTTCATGCCATCAAAAAGTTTCATCATTATATTACAGGATACAAAGTTACAGTTTATACATATCACTCAGTTGTAAAATATTTAATGAATAAACCTATAGTTAATGGTCGAATAATGAGATGGTTACTACTCCTTCAAGAGTTCAATGTGACAATACTTGACAAGCCAGCGAAATTTAATGAGGTGGCAAACTTTTTATCTCAAATCAAACAAGAAGAGGGTGATTGAGCACCTGTACAAGATGAGTTCCCAGATGAAATTTTTTTTGCCATCTCTATAAAGGTTCCTTGGTTTGCTGATATTGCCAACTATTTAGCTACTTCTGAAGTACCTCCTGAATTTACATCAAAACAAAGGAAGAGACTTATTCAAGAGTGTGCACCATTTAAATAGATTAATGGGATTTTATTTCATTGTCGACCTGATATGATTTTGAGAAGATGTGTCAGGGCTGATGAAACTTATAGTATTATGAGGGCCTGTCACGATGATCCTTCTGGGGGTCATTACTCTGCAAAAATAACTTCTCATAAAATTTTAGGTGTTGAATATTATTGGCCTTTAATGCATAAAGATGTTAAAAATTATGTTCGTCATTGTGATGAATGTCAAAGAGTAGGAAGACCAACTGCTTCTACAAAAATTCCTTTGCAGCCTCAGGTAACTTTGGAACCATTCAAAAAATGGGGGTTAGATTTTATCGGCCCCATAGATCCTTCATCTCAAGGGAAATAATACATATTAGTTTGTACCAATTATTTGACGAAATGGGAAGAAGTTCAAGATTTACGAGTTGTTAGAGAAGAGCACGTTGCTGATTTTCTCTATAATAAATTTTTTCTTTGATTTGGAGCCCCTCGAACTATCATTATAGATCAGGGACCCCAATTTATGTCCAGAGTTCTCCTAGAATTTATAGACCATTTTCAGGTGAGTCATAAGAAGTCATCCCCTTATCACCCTCAAGCAAATGGTCAAGTAGAGGTGACTAATAGGGAGTTAGAAAACATACTGACAAAAATTGTCTCTTCAGGTAGAAGAGATTGGGCCAGGAAATTGCCTGAAGCCATTTGGGCATACAATACAACATGGAAATCTATAACTAGATTCAATCCCTATGAGCTTGTTTTTGGGAAGAAACCTCTTCTTCCGATTGAGTTTGAACTTCAAACCCTACGTATAGCTATGGAGTTGGGTCTAGATTTGAAACGAGCTCAAATAGAACGAGTTTTATAGTTAAATGAGTTGGATGAGCTTCGTTTGGATGTTGTCCATCAAACTGAACTAGTTCAACATCAACGAAAAGTTTGACATGAAAAATATATTAAAGAGATAGAATTTCATAATGGTGACTAGGCCTTGCTATTTGATTCAAGATATAAAGACCATAAAGGAAAACTTAGAACTCATTGGCTGGGGCCATATGAAATTTTTGAAGTTTTCTTGAATGGCATAGTTCAACTAAAACCCATTGATAGTGATTTATGAACTCTCTTAGTTAATGGTCATCGCCTACGTATCTACCATAAACCTGTTAATAAAGAAGAATTTACAAAGTTGGTAGAAATACAAGGAGAGATCCAATGCATCAACTTTTCCAAGGAAGAGTCTACTTGATTTAATATCTATATGTTTAAAAAAAATAAATAAAAATTTGAAAAATTGATGAAAAGTTGTAATAAAAAGACTTGTGTACCAAATTTGTTTTCAAAGCATTTTTCATAAATTTTCATTTTGGACTTAATACGTGTTTTCATTTTGCAGGACCTCTCATAAAGGAATAACAACTTCTGGAGTACCATTCCAAGATGCTCCGGAACTTGATGATTTAGCTGGCTAGTGCTCCATAACTTGACAAGCTGAACACCCGATGCTCTGGAACTTGCTCTTCAACCTACCATGTTGGAAGGATGTTCTTGTAGAATGATATAAACTCCTAAAGTTTGAGTTAAATGGTGTTCGCCATTTTCTTCTCTCTGGCTGCATCTTTCAACAATGCTCCAGAACTTTCATTTGGTTGCTGCTCCGGCTACATCTTTCGACGATGCTCCAGAACTTTCATTTGGTTGCTGCTCCGGCTGCATCTTTCGACGATGCTCCAAAAATTTCTTTTGGTTGTTGCTCCAGCTGCATCTTTCGACGATGCTCCAAAACTTTCATTTGGTTGTTGCTCTGACTGCATCTTTTGATGATGCTTCAGAACTTTCATTCGGTTACCATTTCGACTGCATATTTCGGTGATGCTCTAGAACTTATCCATTTTCTAAGTTTCCAATGCATGCCTTTATGTGTGCTCCAGAACTTTAACAACTTTCTTTGTTCTGAATGCATGCTTTATGCATGCTCCAAAACTTATTCATTTTTCATTCTGCCACCTCCTTTCTAATTTTTTTCTCAAATCTTCCTTGATGCTTTGATTATTGTACATTGGTACACACACCTTCTTTTGACATTATAAATAAAATCCGCCATAATAGATTGTCTTCATTAATGACTTCGTCATCCATGAGCTTCCTCATTCAAGTCATAATAACTGTACCGTCACCTCAGCCAATACCCTTGCATCATCCTATCAAATCGGTAGAGGAATAAGATCTTCAAGCGATCATGGAATGGAAGTAAGTACAAATTTTTTCTTTAAATAAGTAGTTATTTTCGAATAAAATATAATTGATTGGCAAGAGTTTCCTTTCCCAATTTAGTAAATTGAGCCACTTGGTGATTAATTGTTAAGTACGCTACTCTTTTTGCGGCCCTTCATGCAAATTGAAATTATTACACAGCAAGCTCCGACCAAGAGTAGAGTAAATAATTACAGTTTGATCATATTTTCAAAAATATCAGTGCACAAGTCTGGCATTATTGAATTTTCAGCAAGGTGGTAGAGACAAGGTAAAAATGGGTGGTACAAAGAAGAAATTTGAGCCGGCTTCTACAGAAAAATTGCTGGGGTTAAGTAACATCTCTTGGCTGTTTGAAGAAGTGGGTTGGTTGGATTTTGTCAGGAAGTTCGAAGGGTATAATGAAAAGTTGGTGAATGCATTTACGGAGAATTACTCTAATGGTTAGGTGATTCTACATGGGAAATGTTTCAAGGTGAGTTCAAAAATTATCTCTTCTATTTCAAGGTTAGAAAAATCTGGCATTAAAATATTTGAAACAACACAAACCACATGTCAGAAATTATCAGAATTGTTTCTTAGACAGGGAGACCCTCAACCCATGATAGTTGTCAGTACTAGGGGAAAAAATAAGGGGTTTCAATGAGCTTCTATATTTAAACCCTGAGGTACTATTGTTGCATGGATTATTAGGTATTTTACTTGTGAAGGTCAACTAACTACTGTGGTAGGACCTGCATTCCGCATGTTGATACATTTGCGGAATGGGAAGGAAAACCCTGCTCTAAGGGTTAATTTGCCTCATTTCTTGAATGATTCTATTAATTCTTCAATAGAAAGATATAAAATTGGTTCAGGGCCATTAAAACATCATGGGTTAATTCAATTGATTTGTAAATATCACTTTCATAAGAAACCTAGAAGTAAATGGGAAATTTTTTTGAGGAAGTTTGATAAACCTACATCAGGAAGGAAGTTAGAATTAGAAGAATCTTCAAAACAAGTTGCTTCACCTTTCGAAGCAACTTTCCCCGAAGACCCTAAGGCTCCTGAAGCCCAAATTCCTACCATTTTTGGTGAGGAAGTGCCAGAATTTAGAAATGATGAGTTTGAAACTCCAACCCAGATAGAAGATGTAGAGATAATGAATCCAAACATGGATACTCATCCTGTTAAGAAGAGGAAAAGAATAACTATTCTTCTAAATGATCCAAAAAATTTAAATTATTAGGATATTCCTCCTTTAAGGTGGAGCAAAAGATTATCCTCTGGATCTATAGAAACCCCAGTACAGAGTAAAGGGAATAAGTCAAAATCTAAAAAGCAAAAGAAAACCTTGGAAATTGAGGAGTCAGTTCACCAATCTGTAGAAAAAGAAATGTTTGTTGAAGAAGTACATTTTCATTTGGTGTATGAAGAAGAAGTTGTAGAACAAGAAAAACAGGAAACAGAAAGGGGACAATCTCCACTTCCTATGGAGGTTGACGACAGTATGTTAGGAAATTTATCTCCGGTTATTAATAAAGCTATTGAAATAGTTGAAACTGAAAATATTAATATAGAATTGGAAAAATTGAAATTAGAGATAGAAGAGTTAAGAAGTCAGTTGCATAAAAATAAGGAAGAGATGGAATTACAACAAGAGGAAATAGTGGTGTATAAGACTATAATAAATAAAAGGGATCAATAAATTCAAGATTTAAAGTTGAAAATGTAGGGAAAAGATACATCTATTAGTGAGCTGCAAAAACAAATTCAGAATTGTAATGAGGAAAATAGGATACACAGAGATGGATTAAATAAAAAAATTCAGAATTTAAAAGGAAATTTTATGCTCATGTTTTCAGCCTTTGAAGAAGAAAAGAAAAGATAGAAGGAAGAATTAAATGCTTCTCTTAGTAAGATTATAGAATTAGAGTAGGACTTGCAGGAAAGCACAAATAAACCAATGATGGAATCCAGAGAAGTTCAAAACGAACCAACAGTAACTGAATGGTTCCAAATTCAGATTCCTCCATTATTAATGAAATGGATGGAACGGTGCTATTTCCTAAGGAATGCACAAATTGAGAATAACAGATTGAAAATGGAAATGGTGTTATTAAGAGAAGCATTTCATAAAGCTTATAAGGGGAAATAGGATGCATGTCAAATAGTTGAATTTCTTTTATCCTGTAGAAGACCATCAAGATTGTATTCAATGTTTTTGAATGAACAATGTTTTAGATGGAAATTTCTTAGAATTTACAATGACCAGCCTTATGAACCTAATGATAAAGAATTTGTTAAAATATTTGCAGACTCAAAGCCTGAAGAGCAAGATATGCTCTGTGAATTCTTTACTCATGATCTTTTGTTAGAAAAACATATTGATTTCTTTGTTAATATTTTTGTGGGGGAAGTACAATTAAGATCTCTACTGTCTACTATGCAGAATCAAATCCATTGGCAAGAACGTAATAAGGAATATGTTTAAGCAGAGAAAAGTATAGGACTTCAAATGAGATCTCCAAATAGTAGACCAACAGCTTTCAAGAAGACATTTGTAGCTCTTTTGCTGGATGAGAAAATGAAGGGGAGGTATGATGATAGCCTTTGAGTTTTTTATAATCATTTCATAGAACAGAGGCAAAAATTGGTTGGCAGAGCTTGGCACGCAAGTGAAGAGAGATACATTCCATTACCTATATATCTAAAGAAAAGAGAGGTGACCTCTCCTCTTAGTATCAGATGGTCCTTCAGAAGAGCAGATGCTTTGGCCAAAATTTTAGGAGATCTCAGAACAAAATGGATAGGAATGAGGTACATACCTCATTTATTACTATATCCAGCCCCTGCTTTTCATATTAATACAGATCAAGATGATAGAATTTTTAATGAATGGAAAGGGGGAGTTGCTTTTCATAGAGGCTTCCACAATTCCCCTTGAAATTTTGATGTTACAACAAAAGATTTGTATGATATTAGTGTAAAAGATGAAGAAGGGAATAGAGGGCAGAGTTATAATCAAGGGACAAGAGGACCTGCCAAGAATTAGGAAGGGGAGGAAATGATGAGGTAAAAATAACCTCATCATGATAATACCATAAAGACCTAGTTCATACATGCAAATCTCTATCCTCTGCCAATTAATTAAATTTTAGGAGAAATAATTGCTTAATTTTTAGTGAGAAATTGTATAAACTTTATTTCTTTTGATTTCTTGAAGTATTTTGCCAATACAAATTTAATGGGTTATTTTAAGTGTTTTGCAGATAATAATCAGTCAATCAAAGTTGCAGATTGAAGCATCCAGCCAACACGTGCTCCAGAATAGGCTAAAGATATACGCTGGAAATATGCTCCGGAACTTTAGTGTGATGGACCGAAGATATAGTTGCTCTTAAAGTTGTTATTTCTGCTATCTTTCGAGTTAAAGACTTTATGGCTTGACTTGAGCCTCTTAAATACTGTGTAATAGGTTTTTAAAAGACATACGAGTTATCTGTAGATCTGTTTTAGATATTTTCAATGGTTATCTATACCATCTGAAATATAGGATGTAGTTACAGTTTCTCTATAAAATATATGATCTCTAGAAGTAAGATATATAGTGAAAAAGTAATGTTATACTGTTAGAATGTTTCCGAAGTTTATGAATAAAGAAATTTTTATCTAAAAATTTTGAGTTATGAGTTATGGATGGTAACTACAATTGATAGAAGTGTTTCTGAAATAGATGTGAATGTGAGCTGTGAATGAATGTGATAACCCATGAGCTAGCCACTCGACGGGAGTAGATAAGTGTTTTTCTTTTATTATATTGTTGTTCTGTAGAGAATCATTAAATTTATTGTTATGAAATTTTAGTTCTGAAGTATTTTTTAGTTTTCACTTCCGTAGTTTTTGTTATTAAATGTTAGAATCTTTATTGTTAAGAAGATGTTTTATGGATTGCTATAAGTTTTTCTGCTTTTATAAATTTTCAGCTTCTTAGTTTAGTCATTTCTGTGCTTTTCAATTTAGTTATTGTGCTTTCTAAATTAGTTTTCTTATGCTTTCAGTTCAAACATTTCTTGTTTTCTTAGGGATAAATTGCTTTATAGTTTTATAGTTATACAGTTTGAAGTTAGAATTAATATTAAGTTGTTCCTAAAAGTTAGAAAACCTGAGGGAGATACTCCGGACTTCTTCTATTGCAAATTGCTTTGAACACTACCCGGTCGACAAATTGAATTTTATATTCTAAAGTAATGGGACCTAACGACAGCCTATCAATATATAGTAGAAGTGTTATTTTATAGAAACTAAGCCTTCTTCTATTATATTGCAGCAAAATCAAAGTAAACAGGAAGATGTGATTCAATTTCCTTCTACACCTAAGAAATTTGAATCGAGGCCCAAGGATAGACAAGAAGTTGAGGAGAGCTCATCTAGCTTTGGATCTTTAGAAGAGGAGGAAGAACCTCCAACTCAACTTGTTTGTAGGTCTATAGGAATAGACAACCACCTAAAAGGTATTCACCGAATGATTGGAGATGTATTTTTTCTTTGAATACTAACATGGATGAACCCATATTTGTAGAAGAGGCACTAGGTATGAATCATGTAGAATCCTAGAAGATTGCTATGGACGAAGAAATTACATCTTTGAAAAAGAATGATACATGAGATCTTGTACCATTTCCTGAAGGACAAAAACCTATTGGTTGCAAATGGGTGTTCAAGAAAAAGATTGGTTCAAATGGAGGTATTGAGAAGTACAAAGCAAAGTTGGTTGTGAAAGGTTACTCTCAAGTTGAGGGTGTTGATTATGGTGAGATATTTTATCCTATTGCAAAAATGACATCCATTAGATTTTTTATTTCTATTGTTGTTGCTTATGATTTAGAGGTTGAGCAAATGGATGTGAAAATTGCTTTCCTTCATGGTGACTTGGAGGAGGATATTTATATGACACAACCAGAGCACTATGTGGTGAAAGGTAAAAGTAAATTTTGGTTTACAAATTGAAGAAATCTTTGTATGGCCTAAAATAGAGTCCTAGGATGTGGTACCAAAAATTTGATACATATGTGCTGAGTTTGGGATTTGAGCTTTCTAAATCAAATCATTGTGTTTATTATAAAACTGATGGTGATCATTTCCTGTTTATTACATTATATGTTGATATTTTATTTATTGGTAGAGGGAAAGGTATGATTTCAAAACTGAAGTCTCAACTTGCTGCTAAATTTGAAATGAAAGATCTTGGTGTAGATAAACACATTCTTGGGATGGAAATTAAAAGATATAGATATAATAGAAATCTATGGCTTGGTCAAAGTAAGTATGTCAACTCAATTTTATAGAGGTTTTCTATGCAAGATTGTAGAATATTATGTGTTCCAGTTTCAGTGGGAACAAAGTTATCTATGTCAGATTTTCCAACATCTCCATCAGAGATGGAAGACATGAGAAAAGTGCCTTACTAGAGTGTAGTTGGAAGTTTCACGTATTCTATGGTCTATACAAGACCAGACATTGCCCAAGCAGTGGGATTTCTTTCCAGATATATGTCTAATCTTGTTAGAGTTCATTGAGATGTAGTTAAAAGAGTCTTTAGATATTTGCGGGGTACCTCAAATTACTCCTTATGTTATCATATTAATATGAATGAAGATGAAATTTTCTTTAATATTCATGGTTATGTGGATTGAGACTAGGTAGGTGATGTTGATAGAAAAAAATCCACCAATGCTTAGTTTCTGGGTAGGTGCAATTAGTTGGATGAGTAAGTGACAGGCTATGGTTTTGTTTGTCTACTACTGAAGAAAAGTATATGGAAACTAATCATGCTTGTAAAGATGCCATTTGGCTTTAGAGACTATGTTCAAATATTGGAATAAAACAAGGTGCAGTGACAATTTATTGCGATAGTCAAAGTGCGATATTTCTAGCCAAGAACCTGACATTTCATGCCGGGACCAAGCACATTGATGTACATTATCATTTTGCTAGAGATATGGTCGAAGATGGAAGGGTGAAGCTAGTTAAGGTAGAGACTTTGATGAATGTTGTTGATTCTTTAACTAAGCTTATGAGCATAGAGAAGTTTAGATGGTGTTCAAAGACTATGGGCCTTTCAGCCCCTAACAATTAAGAGACAATGTTTACTCCATCCCATTGCTCTTGCAAGGTGTTCGACAAGTGGGATATTTGTTGGGAAAATGTGTCTCAACCTTGCAATTATATAAAGGTTATTATTGATAGGATATATATATTTCCTAGTTACACTGATAGGTGCATGGGGTGGCGTGGAGGAGAAAAATATGAGTGTGTTAACTTTTTTAGAAAAACTCCTAAAATGGCTGGTCAACATACATTAAATAAATGATATATTGATGAATCAATTTTGCTTCTGGTTTTGATTGATGATTATGGATTGTGGAAACTTGATATCTCTAAATGATATATTGTAAATCTAGACCGTTAATTATTAGGTTTTAGATCTAATGGTGGATATTTTGTTGGCCTGTCTTGCCCTAGAATGTAACTCTATTTTATGAGGGTATTGTATTATGATTGTAGTACATAGATGGTGATATATTCTGAGAGTTTGTGGTCATGTTGTCTCTAGATCTTTGAGTGGTGATACTTTTGTGAGAAGCTTGCTTTGGAAGTATAATGTAATATTTGTGATTTCTGAATAACATATTCAGTGGTTTTTGGAGTGTGGGGTTTTTCTCTTGAAAGGGTTTTTGCCACGTAAATCACTGTGTCATGGTATACATGATATTTATGTTTATTTTTGTTTAAGTTTTTGTAACTGTTAAAGATCTGTAAAATTTTTGCATTATTCTCCTCTTAAGATTAGTGTAGGAAGTTGTTATGTTACCTTAGCTTCCTTACAACCTATTGTTGAAGGTACCTACGACACTCGCCTATTAGAAAATTCAAAAAAAATTCTACCAATTTAATTGATATCATCCACATTCATTCTACTTTTTTTGCACATGCAACCACACACCTGTCATTTCACTACATGCAACTTAACCACTGCATTCCACATACCCTATCTCAATTTTCATGCATTTGAATGATCAATTCATCTTCCATGAATCATATGTTCTGCAACCTTTAATTCCCATGCACCAACCTATCATTTCATCCATCACCTATTACAATTAACCATGTCACGTCAAAATCAAACAATAGACATGCTTAGATTGCTTCACACACACATATTTAAGCTCACCACAAGTGACATGTACACATACTAATTTTCCATGATTAACATAGATTGAAATTGCTTTCGATATGTCCTTACATTTAATTCTACATGATTTACATTTATTAATCTTATTTTCATAATTGATAATCATTCCTTTTGCCTAGTAAAGTACATTGAAGTGCAGTCACTTCAAGGTTTTAATTGGGGGAGATAGTATGTATCCAAGGTTTTCAAAATTTCACCACCAAAAACAAAAAAAAACACACAATCCCTTTTTTCTTTTTAACAACCTTCTTGTCATCTGTTCCCCAATTCCAAGCCAATTCAAGTTGAAACAAAGGAAGACGATATAGCTGTTGAGATTATAGTTGAAAAATGCAAGTATAACAAACATAAAGGATTGGTGAAATTGAAATTGTGAGCTAAAATTTGTAGAGTTTGAGAACAGAGTAATTTTATCATCATGGGAGGAGATATCATTCAAAGGGAACAATCTACACACTAGTAGATACTGGAAGACAGATTAGTCTTGCCTATTTTCACACAAGCAGGGTAGTTGGATTACTTCCTGAAGTTAATAGAGTATAATGAGGATATGACAAGGAAGTTTGTAGAAACACTCCAACATGATGAAGCCATTGTTCAAGGATAGAGGGTAAATGTTTCAAAGGCTACAATTGCAGAGGTATACGATCTGCCAAGAAATGGAGCTGAATTCCTTGTTAGAGAAAATGCAATAGCTACCAGGGATGAATTTAGGGAGCCTAGAGAAAACCTTGACTTGACATCCAAGGGCACCAAAAGGTTATCACTTCCATGGGTATGGGATTCTGTTGCCTCTTACATTATCAAATATTTTACATGTGATGGTAAGAAATCCTTTCTATATACAATACATTTCAAGCTTTTAAGTCACCTTCATCATAATAGAAGGGTTAATGTACCTAATTTCCTCTATAACCTATTAAAGAGAATGGGGTATGAGTGTATAAAAAAAGAAATAATTCAACACTGTCACACTATTGTTTGGTCACCCTATTAGTGAAGAGAAGACTTAGGGTTCAGTACCCACAAGTTTCCTGGGAAATATTTTTGATTTTGTGGACACATTAGCAACATTCTTGAGGAATTAGTTGTGCTAGAAAACATGGAGTAACCTTTTGTGTCGTTAAGGGAAATTCCCCCTGGTTCGCCTACTACTTCACCTACCCACAATAGGGGAGAACTAGATGAGTAGAGTCTGCAAAGGTCACTAATTGCAATCTCAAGGAATCCTACAACAAAAGATGTCCAGGAAACCCTAGCTTCTTCTAAAATGCCAAATACTAGAAAGAAGAAAGGTGGTTCTTCCTCTACACCTCCAGAGGTGTAGAAAAATAAGTCCACCCCGCCAAGGTGTTCACACCGCCTGAAAAGGAAAGGTGTCATGAGGGGTAGTGTTAAGAAACAAGAAGAAGAAGACATTATGACAGTAGGGACTGATTTTGAACTAAAAGACAATGTATCTAAAAATGTGCATGTCCCTGTGAAAAGAAAATAGTACATATCAACCACCTCTAAATCAGATTTAGGGGATATTTTTGTTGCAAATAAAACTAGGAAAAGAACCCCACAAAGCTATGCCAATGAGGGTTGTGAGTACACTAGGGGTGGTGATGAATATGTTTTTGAGGAATATGAGAATCTGTTTATAGAGGAAATAAATGTAAAGAAGGAATTATAAGAAGCACTAGAAACCTGATTAAACACTTAGAAGAACTGGTGAATACTTATGAACAAATGGATAAGGAAAGAGAATTGAGGATTCAAGAGTTGGAGGAGAAATTGCAGCATGGGTCTAAATTGGAATTGGTTTTACAACTTGCAATGGTAAAAGCAAGAAACAAAGAACTCCCAATTGAGAAAAAAAGACCCCCTACTACAAAAACTCCAGTCTATCATACAATGATGTCTTTAGGTTACCAACTATGGAAAGTCACTCAATAATTCTCCCAACTGAAAGAAAAATGGTAGAAGGAAAAAGAAACAATGGTTTCAGAGAATACCAGCTAATTGGAGAGTAAAGATATTGAGCTGAAAAAGTTAATAGTCAATATTGAGGACGTAGCAGATAAGGCTACTTAGAGTGTTGGGTGTATACCTCCTGCTAGGACATATGCTTTATTCTTACAAGAAAAATTCTTGAGTTATTAGTTTAGTAAATTGATTAGTAATCTGCCAGTTGCAATGAGTAGGAAGTTTGATATTCTAAAAATGTTTTTGTTGATGCCACACTTGATGAACAAGATCAATTATGTTAATTCTATTTACATAATTATGTTGCGCTAGATAACACAGAGTGGAACCCATTAATGTTTGTGAGTGATTTACAAATTAGGGAACTAGCATCATACTTCAGGAATGAAAAGAAGAGGGGTGAGATTATGCAAGAATATGTTGAGAGAGAGAAATCAATTGTTCTCCCAATTAGAAAGGAATCCAAAAACCCCCAGGTAATAATAAAGGAGTGGAAAATTTTTTTGTAGTACGAAGGTTTGGGTAGGAAAATTATGAATTTGAGGATCAAGGACTATGGAAGAATGCAAATACTGACTATAGGACTCATCCATCATTGTTACTCATTTTTGCAAGAAAGATGGGACAATTTAACCCCTGAGTTGTAGAGAAAAAAGCCCCACTCTATTTATAATTTCATAGCCATGTTTGAGAGAACAAACAAGTACATGGATGTGGCCAAATAAAGAGGACTTAAATGGCTACCTCTCATCTTCCAACCACCAATGCTTCTCTACCCAATTCTACATTGGATAAGGGAAAGAATGAGTAATGTGAGGAAGCTGAGGTTATTAGAATGGCCAGACATGCATGCTATGGAGGATTTTATTTGAAACAGATCAAAGGAGTGGATGTTGTCACAGATCTTAGGGAAATCACTTTACATTACAACCTCCAACCCTAGTTGATTTGCTTGAGGACAAGAAAATGGGTAGTTGGGGGGGAATGATGAGTCTAGTTATTAGCTAGTTTTTTGACATTTTTATGCATACTCATCGACATTTCTAGACAATTATTTCATACATATTCTTACACTTTGCTATCTTTTATGCTCATTATGCAAACTTGAACCCGATTTGAAGTATATGGAAATATGGTTATAATGTAATAGTTATTGTATAATTAATCTGTGGATATGCTTGAATTGTAATGAATATATGTGTTTAAGCTATGGTTGTTAGTATTGTGTACATTTTGTATGAATTCACTCTTTGCAACCAAGGAGCTAGAGGAGGTAGACTGTAGCCTGCAACAACTAAGAGGTGCAACCTGCAACCAAAGGAGTTCTCAGATAGTGGTGCAGGGGAGGTTTCAGAATAAGCTAAGCGCAACAATTGTAGAAATGGAGGAATTTATTGAGGATGATTGTGAATCATCACAACATTTAATAAAGAAGTTGAAGGAGAAGAACTCTATTATAGTTGAGAGTCTAACATGACTGTTTCAATAGTCCACATTCTAGTACTTGTTGTAGGAGAGTCTTAGTTCTATTTGGACTCTTCTTCCTTTTTCTAGTTATAGTTTAGTTGCTCAGACTTTATCACTCTCTATTATGTAAGGAGTGGTGATTTATGATTTCAGTTTAGAGTCCTTATTTTAATAAACTCCCTCATGCCTATATGTATGGTTCAGTGTTCGAGGCGTTAGTTAATTGGTTGGCTGTTCAGTAGTAGATATAGCAATAAGATACTTTCAATTAAGTTCTTGTTTTTACATAGATAATGTTCATGATCTTATGAATAAGACATTCTAGCATAATCTTATTCGATTGTGATATTCTAAGCTATGCAGTGAATGGTTTTTAGTTATTGTTATGATAGCATTAATTTGAAGAACTAGATTTGGATTAAACTTGTGGAGACAATCACTTGAGCAAGGGCCACTCAAGGCAACTATTCCCCATTTTATTGTGTATATATTTATTTTTGCTGTAGTAGTTACTCCATGAATGCATGTTGTCTTAATTAGATTCCTTATGTTACAATTATAGATGAATTCGTGAACAAGTATTGTCTTAGAAATTCATGCTTTAATTTTCTTCAATCTGTTGTACTCTGGAGTGTAGGTCTAATTAACAGTATTGGTTGATTCTAGGATTCATTTCTTGACAGTGAACTAGTCACAGTCTTATGTTGTAGGTACCAGTAACAATAGTGTCAATTTTAATTCTTTCACTATTATGTAGTTTATGATTTTTTAACATGTTTAAACACATATGCTAGGATGATATAGATAGTCTTGAGTCTCTAGAATCACATACAATGCTAGCATCATCACAAGCTTACGTTAGCCCTAGTTGATAATTTAATGGTCGTCTTTCCAAGGGTTTAGTGAACTATTCAGTTAGGTTTACCCTTGAATTGTGTGTCTGGCATCAAGTCTACTGGACCTTAGTAGGGACTCTATTTAAGGTATCTATGTTTGTATGTATATAGACATTCATATATATTTTCCTTCATTATGACACATATACTCACATGTTTAAATGTATGATAAGTTTATATCCAAACTAGAGAACATTTTCTACTTGAGAGATATTTTGCTTCTGCACCTTAAAATATCCTCGCATTATGGCTTTGGTTTAGTCGAGAATGTAATGCCCTCTTCTTAAGATTAAATTACCATGAAAAGGTAATAATATAGATTCTTGGTAAAAATATAAGATGATATCATTCAAAAGATCTAATAAGGACATATACTTCTAATACATTTTCAAATCCTCTTGTTCATTACATTGTGATTATGAAATATTGTCTTATTGGGATAATATTATATTACCCTACTTAGCTTCTAATGCTATGTTATATTCTAACAAGCTGGTTGCTTGAGTTAAACATAACTTTAAAGAGATTTGACCTTCCAATGACACTTTCTATCTCTTGGATATATTAAAATCTTGTAATGCATCATAATCTATCATTGCAATTTGAGATAACTACTTATTATGCTCTTCTGATTTGCTAATCCAACTTATCCCTTTGTGTTTCTAATTTATCTCTATGTATAGGTAATCTAGCTATTTGCACATGCACTCATATACTTTCTAATAGAAATAATTTGCACATTATGATAGCATAAGCAACTCAGACAATAGAAACGCTTAGATTCATAATTAAAATGAGGAGGAAGAGATATTTTAATCATGTCTAGATTAAAATAGCTTGAACTGATTCCTGCTACTCCTTGCTTCAAATCTACTCAATGGATCAACCATAACTGCCACCTCCTCAATTCTCAACTCTCCACTCTGCTTTTTCTACTCTCCCTTTCTTCTAAAGTGATAAATTATAGCTTCCAAGTAATGCAAAACCAAAAGTAATAGCCTTACTTCACACTTATGACAAATTGGAATATAGATTTCCAATACCCTTGCTCTCAAAACTACTATCTCCTCATAAACTCACAAATACTCTATGCTTTCCTCACGAATCTCTCAGAGACTCTTTTTCTAAGAATATCAAAATGATTGTATGAATGACCAACAAAACTATGAGTTGTTGCACTCTTTTATGCTGAATAATGAATAGCATTTGGTTACAAACAAGAAACTTAATTTCAGTTTGAATGATGCCCCCACTCAACAAATCAACCAAGCATGGGGTTTACTAAGCTGAATCAAAAAAATTCATGCCATAATTGCATTTGGAATAAGTAAGGCAAAGTTAGAATCTCCTACGTTGAATTGATGTTATGAAACTTGGCAATATTTAGTTTGAAATAGCTATTCAAACCAAATCAACTTACTACTCTACTTGCCTCAGCTAGCCTGGCAGTTATTACCTTGTTGATTGTTGTTCGTTATTTTAGAGAAAAAGTCTTAAAAGGTGGCACGTTGGAGTTCAAATTCATTTCAAACATTCTTAGCCACTTTGGTGGTAGTAATAACAAGTAAATAGTGCATAGTGTGGTGCCAAAAGTGGTGACCACTTTATTCTTTTAAAACTA